>CAEFZX010031042.1:0-58919 GCA_903066825.1 Alfaro cultratus | reverse complement strand
AGGGCTCACCTGTGAAGTGAAAACCATTTCAGGTGACTGACTACCTGTTGAAGCTCATCAGGAGAATGCAGAGTGTGATCAAAGTAGTAATCACAGTTAACGGTTGCTACTTTGAAGAAACTAGAATATAAGGCGTATTTTCAGTTGTTTTACACTTTTTTGTTTAGTACATATTTCCACATGTGTTAATTCATAGTTTTGAGGCCTTCAGTGTGAATCTACAATGTCAATAGTCATGAAAATAAAGGAAACTGAATGAGAAGGTGGGTCCAAACTTTTGGTCTGTACTGTAAGTGTCACAAATCTGTGCAGCCATCTGAGTTGTGGTGTGGCAGGAGGAGCGCTGTCCGCTGTGCTCTGACAACAAACGCAGGGCCGTAACACACGACCTGTAGACTGGGGCGAGGAGGAGGGGGAGGGGAGTATAAAATCCTGTTTATAGTTTTCCAGACAATACTGGAACACACAAAAACATGCACAAATTACTAAAAAAAAATTTTGTACTGTTGTAACCATTAAACAATCTCCCCTTCAGTTCAACTTTATAAGTAGATATGCATTGTTGATGTTACAATTATAAAATGACGTGCAATTAAGTATTGGCAAAGCTCAATGTAATTTTCACAGGTGGTGGAGCGTTGTTGTTAGAAGCTGCTGAAAGTAACTAAAAGAGTTGCTTTTAATGTAACTTATTTACTTTCCAAATCAAGTAATCAGTAATCTAACTAAGTTACTTTTTCAAGGAGTAATTAGTAGTCCGATTAAAGTTACTTTTTCAAAGTAACTATGCCATCACTGACAATGGCCTTATTTTTTAATCGCATTACGATAGTGAGTAGAAAAAATAACATTTCACTAAAAGACAGCATTTATTTGAGCTAGAGGCTAGCTGTGTTTCCCTCTCGCTTCCTGTAAGTCTGAAAGTCACTCATTCAGACCACAGCAGTGCCTACTACTAATAAGATAGTATCTACACATGACACACTAAACTCTGCCACGTCCTGTCTGTAATACCGTGTAGACATAATTGCATCTGTGGCCTTTATGTGCCCTTGTGTACTAATGTTTTCCCGTCAAGTTTATTGAAACAGGACACTATAAGAAGCTCCAACGGGGGTTGCATCAGGAAAGCAGATCAACCGACCCTCTGACCCAAAATCTAGCTTCTGAAATTTCTGATCCAGGGTCAGTCGAATCCCTCCCCCCTTGTCTGCAACACCAAAGGAGTCTAAATCTGCTTACCAGATTGCCTCTGTTTGTCTTCTTTGCACTAGCTTTAGTGTGGCTTATTTTAATATCAGGAGATGGAAGGCGTAATCCTTTTTTTAACCTTTGTGTTTTTTTATGTGGGTCCAACTTAATGAGTTCCAAATCACATTTAAGGGTATTGAAAGGCTGAAGAGCGATGCATGCAGACGGCTATTTTTTTTAATCAACCTGCCACTATGTTGGTGGGGAGAGAACACACAAAGTGTGGAGAAGTGTATTTAGTTCACTGTTTGTGTCAGAAAGCCTTACTGTAAATAATGAATTTTGCAACAGCTAAGGCAAATATTTTATGTTGCAGTAGGTTATCAAACTGCATATTGTGTCTAAAACTGGTGAAATTTGTGCCACATGTTTTCCAGTGAGTGAAACGGTTCTGAATTATCAAAATGGAAACAAATTTGAAATGTTATGACGTTTTATATTCACAACAAAACAAAATCAAATCATGCTAAAATAAATAAATGAATAAATTATATCTCTTTTACCAGGTTAGATTGTTTAGTTATTTTTATTTTTAGCATTTTTTCTGGCTGTTACATTACAGAAAGGTGCAATAATTTTGAAAACCACTAAAAAGTTGAAGTGAGACTCATGTCCTGTGCAAAGTGATATGTTTTATATGTGAGCTAATACTACTTGGATCTAACACAAAACAAAATTTTATGTTTCTCAGATATTGAAAATATTACAAAAGCCCATTAAAATTAGATTTTTTAAATATATGTTATAAATAAAAAGTTGAGTGGAAGGTGAAAAGTTTGAAGGTTCTCTTCATGAGGCCTGGGATGTCGCTGGAGTCGATTCTTTAAGATTCAAGATTCACAGATTTTATGGACTACAACTCCTGAACCAGACACGTCAAGAGTCTTTCCGCCGCTTTGCAGAAAAATGGCTGAACCTCAGTGGACCTCAGTTTTTTGTTGTTTGTTTTGGGGGTTTTTTTTTCAAATAGTATAGTAATAAATTTTCCATTGTATTTTAAGATCAAAGTCTCAAAAGTTTGAAGGGAGAGTGGAGAGTCACAGGATCAAAGTAGCTTGAGTTCTGGTGAGCATTTTCCATTGTAAGTGATTGTGCACATCTTCGCACTTCCTTCTGCTGATGAGTTTTATTGAAATGCTTATAAAATTTTTCCAGCAGCGCCATTTGACTGCCAAAAGTACAAATACCTGTTTTATTGACCATGATATCACTGCTTGACTAGCCAGCAAACTGCTCCAACCGAAACCCAAAAAGAATCTACTGGCTGCTGTTCAGACCAGGAGTTTGCAGCTTTTACACTCCCAAAGAGCCTTTTTTACCTTCACTTCAGCTAAATAAAGCTAATTTACATTCACAAAGTACATGACCTGTTCAAAAAAGAAATATTTCATAATTTATTTGATGATATTTACTTTAGGAAATTAGGTTTCATTTTTAAAGAACCACCATTTATTTATGTTCTTTGGTTTTAAAATGAAAAACATTTGCAAAACGAGGATGGACACATTTTCTTCAGTAGGATGTTGATATTTGTTGAAAATGTTACAAATGCAAATAGTTTTTCACTCAATGACAACAAAGACCAAGTGTTAAATGCATAAACTGGGCATTAAAGTGGATCCCCACCTATTTGCTCTTTAGTATATTTTCCAAATTGTGCATGGAAAACTCATCCATTTGCAATTTTTGGTGGAACATCTCTAAAATATTGAAAAGAAATGTATTTTAGCTTTGGATGCTAACATGCTGAGATGCAGTGCTACTTGAAACACTATTGGCTGCCATTTGCAAAGCAGCTAACCCAGGAGCGGCATTCCATGAAGGGGGATGATAAAGAAGACTGCAGATATTAACTTCTGCAATAGCGTTTCTACTGTTAATATTAATGCTAGATATATTTGGCTTTTGAATTATTAAAATAGGTCTAGTCGTTTTTAGAAGGGGGCTCAATTATTTGTGGATTTTAGCTACTCATGGTCTGAAGCCAACATTCCCGTATTACAAATTCTTTTAAGTTAGTGTTACTAAAAAATTACATTCTCTCTGATTCCATTTTCATTAGCTGATCTGCGATCACCAAAATAAACGTCTATTGTTGTGTAATGAATCTATATAACATTCTTGAATTGACTGTTTTATGTTCTAATTTCAGACACCTATTACATCAATATTGAATGCTTTGAGACCATTTATTTTCAAATTATATATTTATAATTGCATAATAATGCAATTTTGTTCTCTGAGAGACCAATAGACATCACTTTCATAGAGAACACCTCACAATGCAACTGGAAGGTGCTTTAAATATCCAAAATAAAACACAAGAAATAAAAATGACAGACAACCAAAACCATAAATGAAGCATAACGTGAAGTCTCTCTAAACAAAGTTGCCTGTCAAAAAATGTTCATCATAATTTAATAAGTTCCTCTTACTTGTGACTAATGAGTTTTATTTAGTTGATTTATTATGTGATTAACTGAACAATTAATTGCAGTAGGCTTAACGATAAATACATTGTTCCACATAGTTAGAGTATACTTCTATTGTTTACTTGTTGAAAATGAAGTTTGTTTGTACTTAAATGTTTTTTAAATAAATAAAGTGGATAGAAGAAGTTGGTTCTCCCAGGTGTCGCTTAGGTTCCTGCCTTTGACTGCATCACCAGGAACACAGTGAACTTTGTTTTCTCGCTTGTTTTGACAAAGGTTTGGTTTCTAAAGACCCTTGATGATACACTGTTCCCTTTGTGTTGATTAATTATTCAGCTGCTTTATCAAACAAGCTTTCATCACTGAGCTGTATGGGCTGAGTCTATGTGGAATACAAACAATAAAAACATGTTATTAACAAACTTGTTGATTAGAGGGAGATTATTTGTTCTTATTGTCTGTTTTTGTGTTTTCAGCAGCGGGAGACGGTTCCGTCCTGACAGCAGAAGAAACCTCGATGGGCAGCAATGAGTCCGTGTCGTCCCAGTCGTCATCGGCCTCCGCCTCTGAGCTGGAGAAGGCAGACCACCCAACGCTCACCACCAGCCTCAGCTCAGGCAGCAACTCTCGGTAGGGGTTTAACGCAATTTCTGTGGCACATTTTTATTTTTAGTTTATTTTTTGCTTTATTTTCCTGTCTGTTGTGTCTTATCCTGTTTTATTCTGTGTTTTTATATATTTTATCACTGTAAAGTACTTTTAAGTTGTCATTATTATTTTGTATGCAGTATTTTTAAAAGAGTGCTGTAAATAAAGTTTAGTCTTTAACATAAACATGTAAATGGTGGAGGTGAAATAAAACTTCAAAAAACTGATGAACAAAACTCAGCAATGCATGTAAAGCAATATATTTTGCCGTTTTTCAACAGTGGCTTCAGACAATACAAATTTTATTATTTTTATGAGCAATTAAAAATAAATACTGTTTCCAATCAATACTACAGTAGTATAAGCAAAACTGTGTGCTCATAAATTATTTAAATACTGTTGTTGTTTTATTTGTTACCAAACATCCATCTCTGACAAGAAGTCAGAGATGGAGACTAAACACCGCCTGTTATAGCCTTGCATCAACTAATAGTCACAGATTTTAGTTTATTTTTTACCTCTACAGCTGCAATAACATCTGTATTTCATCAAATTGCCTTAGATCACCTCCTAATGTTGGTTTTGAGTTTATTTTTCCATGTAAAATTTCCTGTTAAACAAAAAGTTGAATTTGTTTTATCTTAAAAACAAAAAGCAGTTTATGTAGTTTACAGCTACGAGACCATTTACCGTCCCTCATGTTGTACTTGAGGATCGGCCATCCTCAAGTACACATTTTGTACATTTTGTACAAAATGTACATTTTGTAGCATTTTGTAGCAAAAAGAGAAACATTTAAACATTTTGAACATTTTGTAGCTTTACTTAAACTTTTAAGAACTTATAGTGAGAAACAGAGGCCGTCTAAAGCAGAAAATATCATAACATCATGCCAAATGTGCTGACTTTGAACACTTTGTTATGCACAGGTGGGTGAGGCCTCTGCTTGGCCCACTTCTACTACAAGGCTAGAAATATTTTTGTTCACTGATCAAAGATTTCAAAGAAACATGAGAACAAGACTGTTTACCAATCTGTTGGGTTTCTTGCAGTTGAAACAACCTTAACAGACTGAAACTCATTTTTTCTGGTTAGAAATTTATTTTCGCCTTTAACTTGTAGCAGAATAAAGCCTCTTACTTGCTTCAAATTTATTCTGCTGGTCGATTTTTTTTTTTTTCTTCTTCTTCTTCTTCTTCTTCTTCTCATTCCTTTACCTTCCAAGTTTTCTCTAAAATTCAGACAACTTTTTTCAGGCCAAGATATTTTTTTCTCAGACTGTAGAGAAGTTTTATTTTTTTACCAAGGTTAATTTTTTATTTTATTTTTTTATGTTTTGATAGTACTCGTTGATAAACGTTTTTCACTCCAGTTGCAGTCAATTATGTTTTCATAAAAGTCACAGAAAGTTTGTTGTCCTGCTTCATAAAGTTAGCATTTTGCTTTGGGGATTGTAAACTAATGACTAGCTGAGCAAGCAGAGCAGGTCACATTACACATCTCCAGCAATACAGTCTCCATTTTACTGTTACTGTCATCGTCGATGCAAAAAATGATTGTTGGGCAACAAAATAAGGCAATGATATAGTTTTACAAGCTGTGTAATTTTTGAAGCAGATGTTTCATAAAACTAGCTGGGCAAAGAGCAGGAATGTGATTCGCAGGGATGCAGCATTGAAAATCAGATCGAAGCATCAACAGAGATCTGGATTAAATTTATGTTGAAATTCTGATACAGATTATCTGAAAATGTAGAGGTCGAGAACCTGATCAGTTATCTAGGCTACAATCAGGTTGAAGAAAAAGAAAATTGTCATAGTTATACACAAGATAGCATTGATTAATGGTAACCAGTCATATTCTGATTCACCAAAGTGTCATGGCTTAGCTTACATCTCTGTAGCTTTTCCAGTCTATCCTCAGTACCTCTAAGTCCTTGGTTCCTTTTGTTGTTTCCAGGCCAGAACTTGCCTTGAATGCTGATGTGAGAGATGAATTATTGGGTTATGCTGCAGATGTTAGACTCTCTGCTGTGTCATGTCTACAGACTCACCTTGAAATAGGCTTTCTCTCATTCATAGTCCATTCTCCCTCTGCTGGAAAAGAAAAAAAAAGAAAACAAATCCACCTCCTGACTTGACAGGACCGAGTGATTCCTTTACTCTGTGACCTCTGTGTGGGGCATGTCTTTGGAGTTGCAGGAATAAATGGACAAGACTATATATTTCTTATGTAACCTACATTTCTTTTTTCTGTGCGTGTGTTTTATGCTTTCCCACATATGTGGCATCACGTCGGAGGACGGAAGGAGCGAGCGGGAGGAGGTCGTAAATCCTGGGCCTTATTTGTTTGGAAGACAGGTGGCCGTGCGTTGGCCGTGTAAATCGTATTGACATTGGAGAGATATTCATCTTGTTTACCCTTACAGCCGCAGCCCCTGTCCCTTTATGAAGACTTGCGCCATATGTCACAGGGTGTCGCCCTGGCTTTGCTCACTCATAAATCAGAGCATGTGAGAGGGTGAGACCTGTTAGCACAGCACCTCCCTGGCGTTGGACCCAGGGATTCGGCGTCCAAAGCGAGAAGGGATTGCAGTTGCTAGATTACTTCCATGCAGTTTCAGAAATATGATATCTGTAGTCTGCTATCCCCAGAGGCACACCTGAGCAACAATTTCTTTTTCTTAGTCTTTTTTTTTTTTTGTGATTTTCTGCAAAATCTGCCTGGTCCTACACAGGAGGCGTCCTCATTCACAATATCTTACTGTAACTTTTTTTTTATGTGCTCTTGCTTCATTTATCTTCTCTGGCATTTTCAATGACTCGCCTCATTTCTCTTCTTCTCCTCAAATTCAGTCACAGCTTTTCTCTGCTGCCCCAAGTCCTCACAATTTGGATATTCAGCCATTTTTTTCTGCTTTTTCCTCTGGACTGTCTATCCTGCCTTTAGATCTCCAGGCCTTTTGCAGGCACAGAGCTGTGGATCATAAGATTGTAGATCTGAGCTGATTTCCTGCCCACCCAACTGGCAGAAGCCGGGTGGAGCCTGGCTGTAGTTTTGATCCTGGTTTCTACTAGAGACGGATATGAATCCCACCACTGCCCTTCTTCATTTGTGAAGGCAGTTGATAGTCCTGCTCATCCCAACGTTAGCTACATGCCAGGATCAACAAGGCTCTGACTCTTCACCCTGGAATTCTTGCAGAAATGAGAAGGCAGCAGTTCGCTTGTCTACAATCCCTCCTGCTTTTGAATTGTTTTTGTTGGAATGATGGCAAAGAAATTGCTTTTTTAGATATATATGTTATTAATACCATAGCAAATATTCTCAAAAAGGTTTCCAATTTCTACATTTTTGGTCTCTCCCAGATGCAGGAATGTGAATAAGAACAAATATAAGAAGCAGTTTTATTTGTTTACTGTCTAACGTCAGACAGTTTGGTTGACTCTGTTCGATTGGGGACCAATCAGCTGGTGCGGTTCAATTTCACACTGCACTGTGTCCAACTAACCAAACCCTTCGAAAAATTTGTTCCCCCCCTCGACTGTGGTGGCGCTGCACCAAGAACCATTGAAGGAAATGACACCAAAACCTCTGAAGAAGACATGATAGAAACTTCCTTAATCACAAAATGTAATTTAAAAATGGAGTGGTGTCAGATTTTAGTGTTTGTAAGATGTGTCTTTCGTCATGCCATTTCTCCCGCTAGCATGTTTGTTTTAGTTGTATTTATCCAGAATGCCTTGAGCTGTAGTCCACTGCCTGCTTTTGGGGTGGCCTCACATACACATTCGAACTGCACCAGAGTTCACTTCAACCGAACCGATATCTAGGCTTTTAAGCGGACCACAGTTTGCTTTATTTTTTGGTCCGCATCAGAGTTTAGTCATTCACACCTCCGCAAATGAACCAGACGTTCTAGACAGACAAACTGAAGTTTGATTAAAATGAGCTAAACAGGCTGGTGTGAATGCACCCTAAGATCTTATATTATTTTCTAATGAGTCCCTCGAGACAGTAGAAAGCTCAGTTAAGGGTTTATAAAGAACCAACAAACCACGTAATCCCTCCCCAAAAGAATCGGAACCAAGTATGATCACCCACAATAAATCTTTTTGGTTGCATTTTACACTTATAGTATTTGTGCAAAGTTCTTACAAGTTTTTCTATTGTTTGTAGGATCTCAGCATAGGTTGGTTTTACATGATCATTTTAAAAATGTAATCATTAAGTCAAAAGGTAAATGTAAGGTTTACATTTACAGCGAATGCTTGTTTAAATTAGAGAATTATCAATTATGAAAGAGTAAAATAAAAGTATTTACTCTGGGAAACTGTCACAAAAACTTCCATTGATTATTTTGGTGTTGCCTAAAAGTCTAGCAAGGAAATTTTGAGATCTTGAGAAAAGCATTTGAAGTAGGGTGAGCGATCAAACTTGGAATGTTGATGTGCTTTAGTTACAAATGGTCTTTTTTTATTTATCTTGGCCTTGCCTTCAGTTTTATTTTTTGTCTGTTTAATCACATTTACTAAATAACCTCTGCTTTGTTTGTCATGGGTGAAATCATCAAAAAGCAATCTAAAGCTTGATGCTATTTCTGTTGGAGAGACAATTTCCTTTGCCTGGCTTTTGCTGTAATTGTGAAGACAATTTTGAAATCAATTTACCTCTCATAGATTTTAGGACTTTCCAGAACATTGGGAGGTCACCTGTTTGATATCCTCTGTTTATTTTCAAATTAGTCAAATAAATTTTTCTGTCCTTTGTTAATCAGTTTTGCTTATCCACTACTAAAGATGGTGATGGAAACATATATGTCATAAATGTTTGTGCTTTCATTGTGTGATTTACCTTCAATTACATCTGTTCACCTTGAATTGAAGAAGATGGAGACACCCTAAAAACTCTTTCAATTCTAAGATTGGACATATTAGTCAATTTTGTTTAATTAGGAAAAGCAACACCCAGATGCTGCTAATAAAATACAGTTCGCTTGGATAACTGTTTAAATTCATCTGAAGCATGTAGGTGTGAGTTAACACAACGTCTGGGTGAGAAGCGATCAATGGCATCAATCATTGAAGGGTTATTGGGCTGTTCCAATCTATGACTCTAGAAAGAGAACAGTGATTCAAGGGGAAACAGTTGAGCCTTTCACAAATAATTTGTGTCATAAACCCACCAAGATGAACTAAAAGCTGGAGGAAATTAGCACTGTGCAAAAAATCTGCGTTACGTTCTTTTCAGTACAGTAATAGACTAACCAGGTGCTGCAATCCTGATTTCCCAAACAAATGTCTCTTTTTCTTGCTCTTCTCATCAGAAATTATTGGTAAATAATTATTTTATATTGACAAAAAAGTACTAGTTCCATTAGCTAATTATTTCACTTATAACATGGGAAAATGTGACATAATTTGCCAAAGCATCTAGTACTTTTTAATCAGTATTAATCAAGTTTATTTGTATAGCACATTTCAGCAGCAAGGCAGTTTTAAGGGCTTTATATCATAAAAAGGCTAGTGTTTCATTTATTACTGTTCAAAAGCAACTCTAAACTGGTGCGTTTTGTGATTTAAAGGAACTCGTTGAACTCAATTAAGAAATTGTTGAGCTAAAACAAGCTTCTATGGATTACTGAAAAGTTACTTGTAAGTTAGTTATGGCTTATTTCAAGTGTATAAATATATTTACTCTGGAAACTAGACCAAAAATACTTGGTAAGAATTTGTTTCTTTGCAGTGTAGTCATTGGTTATCTCCCAGTGCAGTTCAGATGAACCCACCTGGTTTTAACTGCATGTAATTCAGTTCCTCTGCAAACGGGTGAGGTGTTAGTGCTCCTCTCTCCCTCCTGGTTGTGACCCAGGGAGACGGTGATTGTACTTGGGCCCAGGTTAATGAGTGGATTTGCTGCACTGCAGCGCACTGTCCCCCCATGCTGATGTGGAGCAGCTGATCACCACAGCACTTCCACACTGCTGCAGAGCCATAAATCACCCGCAGTCAGGCCCGGACTGAGCTGAACAGCTACCGCTGGGGATGGACAAGCGCGCTGAGAGAGAGGCAGCAGAAGAAACGAAAGTCGAGGAAGCAATGCAAAGCGGGGAATGAAAGTGTGAGCGTAGTACTGCGTGTTCACCTTCACAAAATACCCTTTAATGTGCGCTCTCTCTCACCGCCGCCACTGCCAAAGTAGCCACTATTCACAACATCCTCCCCACCTCAAGCCCCTCCTCAGCTGCTCCCTCTAATTGGCTTTATTAGCGTCTCTATGGGAGCGGCAACTAGAAGCAATTTGCTCATTATGTGCTGTATTAGCACTGGCCCCGGGGCAGGCATGCAACACAGAGGGAAGCCTGGCTGCACTCTGCCTTTAACAGGACCCCTGCCTCCAGCCTTTCAAGCAGCTACAGACCTGTTGGCCCTAACAACAAGCAGTTGTCAAGCACAGCTACTGTACACCAGGAACACTTTGAAGCTCTGCTAAAAGGGACATTTTGACCTTTCACCTTTTGACTTTTTAAATAGTGTTGCACACACCCAAAATAAATGCAACACAAATTATAATTTAAAGTCTGATTTTGGGGTGTGTAATATAGACTTTGACTTTTATTGCACATTTTTTGGCATTATTGAGATGATGATAAAAATTATTTTTTACTTCTGCATTCAAAGCTGTTCTTGGAAAACGTCCCCATTTGAAATAGTCTTCTCCTGGATGCCACTGACAGAAGAGTGATTGATATTGCTAACCTGCACACATTTAATCATATTTTCAAATTTACTGAATTTTCATGATACTCTCGTGGAACAAACTGTGAAGAAAATAGTTTATATATTTATATAACTATATTATATTTAACTGGTATCTGGTACCTCAGCACTTTATATTTTCTGCTTTACTGCTGAAAACAAAGAATCATTTTCTCCAACTTTGTTTAAAAAATGTTTCTGCTGCATTTGTTCGGTTCTGATGAAAGTCTGCTGTTCTTGTCCCGGAGGATTCTGTGGATGGTTTGGCTTATGAAGAGGTGCATTATTTTTACACCCTGTGAACAATAACCTTTCTGTTGTGATCAATTGCAGATCTCCTCAAGCGTCCTTTTCTGCGTCTGGAGCTTCTGGGGACAGTCTAACTGCTGCAACAACAGCTGGTACTGACAAAGAAAAACAGGAGCAGAGGTAATACTGGATTTTAGTTACAATTTTTCTGAATTCATTATGATGATTACCTCTATGAAAACGTCTCGCTTCATATTTCTGGGTCAACATTATAAATTTAGGCTCAAATATGTATATATGGTGCAATAAAAAGGTATTTACTGCCTTTGCAGTGGAATACCCAGTGAGAACCCACACATACACCTGGAGAACGACCAAACTTTGTGCAGGCTGGGTTTTTGAACCCAGAATCTTCTTGCTGCAATGCAACAGTGTAATTTTAAAGAAAAAAAAACAGGAGAGATACTTAAGGGTGCAAAAAAACTCACAGCACTGCATGTTAGAGAAAATCCACCATAAATGCTGGTTTTCCAATTAGTTGAATTTGTTTTGTTGTGAAGTCATTCCACACTGGAGTAAGGATTGTTTAAATAAATCCTTAAAAGCCCCACATTAATTCAAAATCCATGGAGACAAGCTTTATAAGGCAAACTATTTGTTGAAGTGTTTGTATCTCGATACTTCCCCTCCGGTTTTCATTCACTCCTTCATGCTTTTATTTTACCTTGAACTTAATCTATGGCTGCAACTGGAGCAAAAGCTTCACCCATCCCTCCTTCCTGAACACAAATAGTCCCTGATTAAAGATGACAGAAGGTACGTCTCTCTGAATGATGACTGTCTGCTTTGGAATAAAATATAAAATAATTTTCAATGCCATCGAATTCTGCCGAGGAACATGCAAAGAGGTCTATTCGGTCCATTAGGGGTATTTTCATGTAAATGCAAGCCCTCATTTCTGCACAATGCCGCTCTATATTCTTGTAAAAATCTCCATATGAGGGCTCTGCTCATATGGAGATATGGAGTTATTGTATTGACAACTCTGTGACCACACTTTTTTTTTTTTTTTCCTCTCACTGTTTTTGTGCCTCCTTTTTCCTTTTTTTCATCCTGCGTTTTTGCTGCCCAGTGCAGAGAATATGAAATATTTATCAGGGCATCTTGTGTTGAAGCCAAGATTCAACATAATAATGTTGCCGAGCTTTCGAGATAATAGTTTGCAATGTCGTGCAAAACAGGCTTCCTGCAGGGACGGTTCTTATGTCGTCAGGGGGAGAAAGAGCATAAACATTTTTTTGTCAAAAAACTTTGTGGCGTGATAAGTATGGTTTGTTTGACTGCAGTCTCTGATATCAAACTGATTTAAAATTCACTTTCCAAACTCACAAATGTGACTTTGAAAAGCTTAAGCACCGTCGAGGGAGACGTCTGTTTGACGTTTATTTGTGTGTATAAACTCTCTTTAGAATCCCGCCGCCGGTTTTTAATTATCTCCCTTGATGGTTGTCGGCGGTGTGTCCTGATGTGTTCCTGCTGTACCAGACCTGCATTAAGCGCGTCTCAAAGCGTGCGCATGCACATGCAGCATGCTGTTGGTGTGATTTAGCTCTCTCCCCACTCTACAATACAATACTACCAGAGTATTGTACCCAAGCCCCTTCTGTTGGTACTTTTTTTGCTTATTTTCCAGTAAAAGCCAATTTTTGCTGTTTCAGACTCGTGCGTGAATGAACGGTTCAACCTGTGCCCGGATTGAACCGTACAGTAATCCTCCCCAAAGCTTCCGCCAGCTCACTGATTGCCTTCATTTTTCAGTGTCACCAACAGGAAAGCCAAGGCAGTGTACCCATGTGAGGCTGAGCACGAGACGGAGCTCTCCTTCCAGGTCGGAGCAATATTCAGCCATGGTGAGTGTTATCTCCAACTCCAGTCGCTCACTCACAAGCCGCTCTGGAATATTGGATTTAGGCAGGAGGAGGGGAACTGGGCTCTTAATCTGATCTGAAGTTGGAGGGAGTGGTGAGGACAGTGACGGGGAGTCTTCAATCAGCACTTCTATAAGAGAAAATAAATGGTTGTTTATCTTTTCATTTACCAGAAATTGTGCTGTTTAAACAGAAGCAGATGATTTCTTAGAGTTCCAGCAACTCTGTTCACATATTTTTTTATGATCTGGGGTCATCCCACTGAAGCTAATTATTTCCTGCTTGAATGAAGACCTTCTGTTTCTGATAAATAGATTTAAGGACCGAAAAGGGAAACACTTTAATAAAAACAAATGCTTGTTAAACACTGAGAATCTGTTTTGGGTTCATTTACAATTTTCAGCAAACTACCAAACATTAATTTTAAGAGATGATAACTTAAATTATTAATTTAAAGGGGACCTATTATGTAAAATTCACATTTTGTACTTTTATATACTTCCATTTTGGTCTCTACTTTTTCTTAAAGCTCAAGCGCCTCAAAAAAGCCACCCAGCTGTTTTTGGCAGTAAGGTAAAGCTTTTTTGCGTCTGGAAAATGAGCCATTTCAAAAATTTTGAATGTAACCCCACCAAAGCCCTGCTTGTCACCTAGCAAATCAACCAGTTGTATAATTGTGCATCTCTTTGTAGCAGGAGCATAAACGTTGAGCGGGGGGCGTGGCCAGCAGCAGCTTATTTGAATTTAAAGTGACAAGAGGCTTTAAAACACCTCACTATGCAAGGAGATCAAAATAAGCAGAACAGAGCAGATTAAAATCTGATCATCTAAGAATGACTTTGTGCAAATAAAACATGTTTTCTAAAGCCCATAGACCTAACCTGTTAAAGAAGCATAATGGCTGTAAACCTGGAAATGTTTTAGTTTATATAAAACGCTAAAGACAAGTTCTTATGGTTAAACAACAGAAGAAAGGAGAAATGATTAAACTGCATAAACTCAGTGCAGCCTCCTTAAATACGTGTCTGATATTCTCATTATCTAACACTGAGCTCTTTTGCTTTGTGTCTGTTCCTCGCCTGTCTTTGGTCTCGCCCCCCTCGGTGACGCTCTCCTGCAGTGACCCCGTCGAGAGAGCCCGGCTGGCTGGAGGGGGAGCTGGGAGGAAAGAGGGGCCTCATCCCTCAAAACTACGTGGAGATGCTGTAAAAAAAGATGACGAAGATATTTATATAGCGTTTTATCACACCAAGGATTCACATCAGAGCTTCTCTCCAAGTAATATCAGACATTTTTACAGGTAAATCATCCCAGACTCCACTATACAAACTTTGACGGCCAAGTAGACATGACAACGCATTTTTGAGCTTGTTTTAGTTAATTAAATAGTCGGGTGTTCACATTGAGATGTTGCATTTGTGCAGTAGGGTTTGCCTTACAGTGTTCTGCTGTACATTACATGCTGTAGTATCCAAGGAATTTAGCAGCAGCACCAGAGAAAAGGTGTCTGCCTGAGCTCACTCTCCTCTGCCCTGTTATACATGGTATCCATGAGCTCAAAGTCAAAGGGAGATCCTCAGAAACTCCAGCACTCAACCCGCTTTAGTCTTTTACCCCTTCCACCATTAATTGTAGACTTTTATTTTTTACTAGATTAGAAATACCTGCGTGCCTTAATCACGAAACACAGAGTGGTGTATGTCTGTTTACGGGTATGTCTGAAACCAGTTGGAGTGGGGCTGCTCTCGCCTATAAAATGTTTTATTTGCACCCTTTGTTATTAAAATGAGGCACGTCGCCGCTATAATTTAATTAAATTGGCACATTTATTGCATGAGATTTGTATTTCGAACACACTTTGTTCTCCGTTTGTTGTTGATGCACTTAGAAAACCAGTGAATTTGCCTGATGATCTTTCATGTTGAACACTAGCAATTATCAGGGTCATAAGAGACTGCAAAGCCAAGTATCTTTCCTTTCTCAACGTTGCTCCAGTTCTGAGCAGAAAAAAAGCATGATACACTCCAACAAAGCTGAATTTTAAAGTACCTCAGAATATTTTACGTTTTAAACTTGTGCTGTGTTCGTGTTGGAGATATAAAATAGGTTACAACCAAGTACATTTCATTCTGTTGTGTGATAGACTGGTTTTATCTTTTGCTTAGACTGGTTTCAGTCTGCATACATGTAACATTGCATTTTATCTCCCCAGTTCTTGTGCTAAACACTGTAATTTCTCTGTGAGCTTTGGTTTAGCATGCTGTTTTCAGTTGTGGTCGCAGTAATTTAAGATGATTCTTGGCATTCTTGAAGGCCTTTCACTTTTTTTTTTTCTACTTTGCTGCATTTTGTTGATCAATGTTAAAAAATTAAAGATGTTTTTTTTTTTTTTTTTTTCCTCCTCGTTCAGTTTATAAATTTAGGTCCATTTATTTCTTATCAATTAAAATTTATTTTACAAATGATATGTTTTGTTTTGTTTTTATGGAAACAAAAATTTCCAGACATTTGTGGTTTGTTTTTAAATTAGTTCATACATTTTATACGGTTGAAACCAGAAGCTTACATAAAATGAGTAAAAAGACACATACACTTATTTTTCTCATTGTCTGGAGTTAAATCTGACCAAACTTCTCTTGTTTTAGATCAGTTAGAATTACCAAAATTATTTTTGTTTGCTGAAAGCTACAGTAATAAGAGAATATGTCTCTCATTACTGTCTAAATTAGATTTATTAATGTCTTCAAATCAAACTTACATACTGAATGATTTGTAATGAGGGAAAAGCCCAGACGATGTCATGGCTTTGGAAACTTCTGATTGGTTAATTGAGTTAGTTGAAGGCACTATTAACTCACTGTTTCTGGTTTCAGTCAAAAGAAGTGAGTCACGATATCAGGAAGAGAACTGAAGCTGCAGCATTCTGGTTCACCTTTGGGAACAATTTCTACATCCTTAAGGTGCCTCGTTCAGCTGTATAAACAATTACAGGAAGTATAGTCATGATAAGAATGTCCAATTGTCATAGTACTCAGGAAGGAGATGGGTTCTGGTCTAAAGCCTAAGACCTTGTTAAGTTGCTGCTGAAGCTGGTAAGACCATGTCATTATCCACAGTGAAACATGTTCTGTACCGACATGGGCTGAAAGGCCACTCAGCAAGGAGGAGCCCATTACTCAAAAAGAAACATAAAAAGCCAAATTGTGCTTTGTACAAAGAGAGAGAGCTTCATTGTTAAAGTTTTCAGTAGTCTCATGAAACTGCAGTGGAACTGTTGTAACCCTGGGAGCGCCCTCTCAACTTTGATGTATGTGTTGGCCCCACAATATGATGTTGTGGGGCTGTTTTCCCGCTGGAGGAACTGATGCAATTCGTTAAATATATTGCATCAGGAGAAAAAAAATATGTAGAAACACTGAAACATGAGCTACAAGAAACCAAGATATTTTTAAAAGGTTCAAATTCAATTTCGGTATCCTGTACTAACATGGTGGCAGGGAGAATCTGAGGTTTTCTCTTTTTTATACCTCTAGTTTTGTCATTGAGTACCAATCAGAGGTGGAATACATGTGTCTGAATAACGTCAAATGCTAACATGCAATGGATTTGAATTACAACTACAGTATGTCATCGGCATAGAATCGGAGAGATGCACCATATGCAGCAAGCCCCATGTCATTAATGTGAATTGCAAAGAGAGTAGTACCCAACACAAAGCCTTGAGGCACACTCTGTGACATCACAATAACAACAACTGGGGATTTTGAAACCAGAAACGTAGTTCGAAAGCTTGGTCTGAACTGCCGATTTGAAAGTCTGTGACATGATCCACTGTGTCAATGCTGCAGAAAGTACCACATGGTAATCCTTGGCATTGAAGGCGTTTTCAAAGTAATTTAAAACTTTTAATGAAACAATACCAGTCTGTTTTCTGAAACCAGACTGACAAGTGGAAAATACTTTGAGTCCAAATGTCTCTTTAATTGGTCATTCTCCAGTTTCTCAAGCATCTTAGCTAGAATGTAGAGTCAGAAATGGGTCAATAGCCGTTTTGTGAAGTGGGATCACCACCTTTTTAGAAAGGTAGTACAAAGACTCTTTTCCAAATCTGAGGAACAGTATTGCTTTGAATAAAAATATGTGATACTGGATGAGCTATGAGACCTGCAGCGAGGTTATCAGGACAGGCTGATTTCTGTAAAACTTCACAGACAGAAATGATAAAGTTAAATACACACTAATAAGTCGGTTTGTGATGACTCGTTCGTTGCATCACCTAAGAGGCTGATTTACAGCTACACTGAGCCAGCTATGAAGTGAAATGCAAGTCTTTTTAATGTCCAAAAACCTAAAGGCTACATCCAAAAAAACTCTCCGTAAAAAGGACTAAAATTAGATGAGAAATCACTAATTCTCTCCTCAATCCCTCAATGAAACAAAACGCCATTCTATGTTAATTCTTACGCTTCATGTTTGTAATTAACACAGCGAATGGCCTCCTTGCACAGTGCGTTGACCTTTGTTATGTAATTACCAGGAGGCAGTGATTTTTAATGGACCTCCTCTATTTGGTTCTATAATCACACACGTACCGTTTGAATGTGAGGAGTTTCCAGCTACCTGAGGAAACTGCGATGATAACGTAATGAAATGAGGCAGGGCTAATGAGATGGGCAAAGTGTTCCTCCACCACCACCCACCCTACAGGGCCCTTCATCATCTCCCTTCTGCCAGGATGTTGCTGAATCATAAAGACGTCCACCCCGCCTGCCTCTCACTTCGGTTTGGACTGAAAGCATGCCACGTCTCTGTCTGTCCTCATTTCTCCCGTTTCCTCTGCCTACCTGTCTATCGCTATGCAGTATTTATCCTCCTCTTTTTCTTTTTTTTTTTTTTCTGAGCTAGCTCTCATTTCTTCACCTTCCTGCTGCTCTTGTAGACACTTTGACTTGAAAATTGTTCATTCACTTCTCCTTGTGAGTTTTGGGAAGTGAATGATGGTGGTGCTTCAAATAATTCAGCTCCACTTTATAAGCTTTTGAAGAGAAATCACTTGACGCTGGAAAATCTATGCTGATTTTTATAACCTTTGCATGCCTTATTCCAGATTTACCACGTCTTTCATGTCAAAGCTCTGCACTTGAAATTTCCAAACTTACTAGTCATATTGTTGAGCCCTTTTTAGAGAACAAATGCAGAACATCACAACAATTTGAAAGGTTGATGTATGCATCAATAATGGTTGGACAAATAATAAATGCATTTGTAGATGAATGAACAGTTGGATAAAATATAAAGTAATTGACATGTGGATGGATAAACAATATTCTTACAGTTTGATGCAATGAAGAAATGAAAGGATGGGTGGATAGTTAAATATATGTGGTCGGATTAACAACTATACAGTTGGAAAAACAATGAATAAATAACAAATGCACAATATAAATTAAATCATATAAAAGATAAATAGATGGATGGTCAGAAAACTTAAAGGATACAATATTGGTCAAATAGATGGATGTATAAATGGACAAAACAGTGGATGACTGGTTTGATAAATGGATGATGGAAAGGAAGAAGACCAGATAAATTGATGAATGGAGTAAAATAATGCACAGATGGAAGGATGATTGGATAAAAAATGAAGGGGTGCATGGATGGAACAATGGACAGATGAATAAATGGAAAGTAGATTTGATTGAAAGGTAAAAGGATGGATGAATATATGGATAAACAAAGGATATAATGAGATGGTTGGATGTATAAATGGAGTGGGTGTTTGATAAATGGTTTAAAAGATTAATAATGAATGGCTGAATGAAGTGAAAGAGTGATGGGCAGATATGATGATTATTACTATTATATTATTTTCATTCTGCTTCTTTAATTTTCTGTGAAAGAACCTTTTAATGCTCATGAGAAAAATAAGACATTGAAAGAACTGTAAAAAGCTCTCACTTTTTTAGCAACTTAACTACTTATCTTTAGAAATGCATATTTCTCACATAAACAGTGAGACAGAAAAAAAAAAAAAAATCTAAATATGCTGGCATGTTTCCATAATACATTTCCTTTTCCCTGCATATTCAGTCTTCAGCTCTTTACTCTTCACGACTGTGAAGGAAACCTGTATGTACTATGTGTTGATTAGATGTAGGTGTATTTGCGTGAAACTCCCCAGAGTCTTGTTCATCTCCCGCTTCCTGGTTCTGGCCGCGTCCCAGCTGCCCTCTGCTTCCCTTGATGCAGTGTCCTTCAGCCTTAAAACACACTGTGACTCAGCTTGGATCAAAGATTTGGAGCCGTTTACCTGCTACTGTGAGGAAAATGACGCAACTGGACAATAGGTCTGAATTTTTCCAAATGCAACTGCAGAGCTAACTCTAACTTAATACTTTCTGGTGTCTCCGTGCGTTTCCATCAGGGAGCAAAGCTCAAATATAATCATAGTAAGACTTGATGTATTATTGAGGATGAAAACTCAGCGGGAATTCGCAGAAAAGTGAATTTCATACATAAAGGAGAGAGTGTAGAGAGGAGGGAAGGGAAAAAAAAAAAGCCTCGGCTCAGAAAGTGGGCCACAGAAGCTGCCATGTGCGCGGGTGCAGCCGTGAAATCAGCCTGATCCAATAGATTCTGTTTATCTGGCACGACTACAAGTGAAAGCAATTGGAAATCTGGGGAAGATTTGGAGAAGGCTGTGATTCAGAGAGAGGGGAGGGGTGAATGAGCAAAAAAGTAATACTGTCTGCTCTCCAGTCTGGCAAAGCAGGCGTTTGTTCAGATCAGACCTTAACAAGGTTAATGGTGATTTTTCTCCACAGGTTCATTTAAACTGTAAAAGTCTCCTGCCTTTCTTTTCCTTCCCTTTTTGTTCCTCTTATTCCAGCTTCTTTCAGCTGCCGTACCTGCTGCTGCTCCTCATCACATCCTTTCTGTGCTACCAAAGTTCACTATTTTCCTCCAGGCACTAAATGCAGCTGTATAAAACCTACATAAAACAGGGTTGTTGTTTTTTTTACTTATATTTTTAGTATAGTTAAATTGCATTCAACGACTTTCATCATCAAAATTCAGTCAGCCCCATAACCTTTAAAATTTATTCAAAGTGAATACCTCCTTTTAAGTGAACAATCAATTTCACATGTTAAAAGATTTATTTCAAACTTGGAATAAAGGCAAAGATGATGCAATGAAAAGATTAGCAAATACTGATGTCTAAAATCAAGAATGAAATATATTATTAATGAAAAATTATCTGTTCACCCCTGAATAACTAAGGAGTCAACACACTTATTATCATAAGGGAATTTATTTTGCATAGAAAGCAAATGTTCATTTTCCCCATATTTGGTTACCTGCTAATGGCAAAAATCTTTATAAAACTTTTATACCTCCATATTGTAATAGTTCTAACACCAACACTGACATACACTGGCAACCATCTCAGCATGATAGTTCACAGTTGGGGTTCAGCCAATTAGCATTAAGGAAATTTAATGTCGCTCCTGGATTGGCTGCTTTGCAAACACAAGCCAACAGTTAATTCAAATTCCATGCTGCATTTTCTTTTAAATATTTTATATATCCTGACAAAAAATGATAACAAACGAATAGGGTGAGGTCCAGAGTATCAGGAGCATCTCAAAAACATAAAGAAAAAGCTAAGTAAGTAGTTTATTTATGTACTTTTTACAGATAAAAAATCACAGTGTTTCTCAGAGACTATAAACATTAAAACAATGAGTAATGAGTAAATTAAATTAAGCAAATAATTAAAAATATATCAGTATTGATTACAAAATCTTTGATTTAATCTTTTTTTTTTTTTTTTTTTTTTTTGGATCAACAGTTGTTTCCTTTCCTAAATGATCTAAAACATTCAGGTGTGGCAAAAATGCAAAAATGGAGCTAACTTATCCTTAAAGGGAGAAACTCTGCTGAATTAAGACTACATTCACATTCAGGCCTTGCACACACAGATTGCACACACAGAGCCGAGTCTTTTCAGAAAAGATAACATCCACATGAACCCGTACAAAAACGTCCCTGAGTGTTGATTTAAACATGTCCAAACCTGTAGGGGGCAGTGTAGTGCAAAGCTGAAACTGATGTCAGTCAATTAGATTGCTTCAAAACGACTCTGACTTCCTGCTATGAATTAAACATGGCACCAGGAGGTTCATTTGTGTGTACAGATAGATAGCTTGAACTAATTTGATGTACCGTATTATAATATAAAGTCAAGTTAAAACACAACTAAATGTCGATTGGGAGTCAGTATGTGGATGTATTGGTGCATTGTTTGTTGCAGACTTTAATGCACGGGACCCTAAATCCCAATTTACCCATATTTTCTCAAATCTCCACTTTAGTCGGGTTTTCTATAATCATTTGAAAGGCCAAAACGCATAAAAATGTATTTGTTTTGTTAGATATATATCTAAATGTGGCATCAGAGTTTGAAATAAGCAAAAATAATATTTCTATAAGAACATACATTGACAGACAATGAGCATAACACCCAACAAGTTAAAGTCATTTTCATGCTTTTTCACCTGCATAGTTAAGGATTTACTTTGACTTGAACAACAACCGAAGATTTGTGGTCAGTGAAAGTTCATCAGTCATATTCAATAAATATGTTTGTATGAGGCTCGTTTGTTAGATGTTTTGAAAATAACAACCTTTAAAGAAATTAAAAATACTTTTTATCAAGCCCAGGCTTCTGTATTTTTTGTTGTTTTTTTATTGGTATGATGTAATACTCTAATCCCAAATGTCATGTTTTCATGAGCTGTAAGCAGAAAGTCACAATTAACAGGAATAAAGGTTTTACAATGAATTAATTAAGTCATATAATGTGCTTTGCTGAGTGAATTAGGTTACTGAAATAAGTTAACTTTTCAAATGTTTTCTTATTTAGTGAATATGACTGTGCATTGACTGTTGGGTAGGCTGTAGATTTCTGTTTTCTAAAGTAAACAACACACATAAATAATCAGATCACATCAATCAGTCAGTGTAATGGTTTTATTAGAATCTTGCAATATTTCTGCAAACACAAGTATGGCAATATCTGCATTAAGATATACAGTAGTATCTGGTTTCAAAAATTGCTGAAGGAGGTTTGGTGAAGGAGGTTCACTGTATGTTTGCTAAGAAAACTTGTATTGAGTAAAAAGGTATTTTTGGATCTGGAAAAAAGCATTTCTGTATATTTTTATATATATATATATTTATATATTTATTAATAAATAATGCACCGCCATGGCCGTGGAGATATGGCTTAGACTGTCTACACCCGATTCACAACTCTGAAAAACAGCAATGACATGACTCCATACACACAATGACGTAATAGTTTCAGGAACAGCAGTTAGACTAATCGTGAGACAAACAAGCCAAAAAAGGAGAGTGAATTTAGAAGAGGACTGTTCAGAAGACAATGCAGCTCCCTGGAGTTTTGGGAAAGTTTCATAGCTGGCAGTAGGTAATGACTGATGACCAAAAAATAAACTGTACACTAATCAGCTTCCCTCTCTTGGAACTAGTTTGACAGTTGTGAATATTCTTGTTTACTTTTTGCTGGAAGTTAGATGAGAGTGTCAATACAGCTCACAGGTCCGTCTGCCGACAGAGAATTGCACTTACTTGCAGAAGATTTTCTTTTCTCTCACTTTATTAAAGTGACAGTTGGAAATATTGAATTACTAACAGTGCAGCTTGAGCACAGATAGATTTATATGCTCACTTATTTCCAACACTCCCCATGTTCCCGGTTCAATACTTTGCTGTCACACTTTAATCCCCCCACTGTTTGTAGCTCATATTTTGCCAGTAGAAATTTAAAGAAATAGTTTGGGAAAATTTTGAAGTGTGGATTTTGTGGATTTGTCATTAGTCAGTATGTTACCTGCTGAAAGCTTTCAGAACTATCTCGGTTTGGGGAAACAGAAGTTCCCATGAAAGAGTCCTGCTAATGGCTAGTCCAGATTGAATTTCTGCTCCAAAAAAATTGTTGTTTACTCTGAGATGTTCAAGTATTTGTATTGAACCACAACTGTGTAGTTTTTACAGTCTGGGGTAAACAAATTTAGAAAACAGTCAGGAGCAATCACTACTTTTTACCTGTTATTCAGATACATAGCTTTAACATCTCAACATCGATGTTTGATGCAAAACATATAAATCAAATGATTTCTAAAGTACTCTACACCAAAGCAATGCAAAATCTCTAGAAATTATGTCACACAGGAACTCGAAAGTCTGTGTTTTACCCAGTGGAGTGAAATGGTTTGAAGTTGTTTGTCCTGCTTTGCAGCTTCAAATATATGTGGCTGAATACAGCCAAAGACATTTAATAAGCAATTCCAAATACAAAATTAATCGCTTCACATTATTGCATTTGATGTTTTAATGGTTGTTTTATAATTTTGCTTTACATTGTATTTTTAAATTTCAATGAAATTATGGCAACATTAATTAAAAAAATGTATTTTACTGTATTCATATAAACAGGAACAATGTTTGGCTCAAATTGGACGACGTTTTCTTTACTTGTTCTTAAAGTTAGTAGATACTTCCTTCCTGTCTTTAAAAGAACCGATTATGTTCAAATCTCATTTTGTGAAGCATCCATTGCTCAGTCAGTAAAATTTGTTTCTTGAAAACATTACATGATCATTTGAAATCTATATGTTCCTTAAAATTGTTTTTGAATCCACTTTCTGGCTGTCTTTACTTTAGAAATTAGCTTAAGTTTCTCCCAACAAAGATTATTCAGATTGAAGGTAGATATTGACTATAACTCCACAGAAAACCACATAAAAAAAACAAAATCTCAGTTTTCGCTTTCACGTTTTCTAAAAGCCTAACTTACAGTGTGAAGATAGTTTTGTGAACACAATGGAACCAAACATAAAATCAATTTTATAACTGGAAACATTCATATAATAGTTGTTTTTTATTTGTTTGTTACTTACTCACAGCTCATAAACATGTCCTATAATGAGACATCCAGTTTCACTTGGATAATCTACCTTTCTTTAGGTCAAATTATTTCCTTTGATGGCCAAACCTTCATGCACATTTCTTTTCAATTGATAACTTGTAATAAAATAAAATAAATAATAATAAAGCCAGCACAAACTATGTCGAAGTCAGTGATTCCATATTAATGAGTTCACCTGTTTATATGTCGATGCTAAAAAGTCAATAACTTCCTCTAACATGTCCCAGTTTCAACAGTATTTGACTCCTTGGTTTTTATTATTATAGTGCTTGTCAACTTTGTCACCATGGTTACGATATCACTTCAACAGCATCTTTCTTAATGCAGCTTGTTACAAAAATTTTTAAAAAAGTGCTTTTGATTTATTTATTTGTTTAAGGAAACAATAATGAAGAAAATAAAAAAAAGCAAAATAAAAAATGTCCTCCGTGAGTAGATAATAAATGTACTCTCTCTAACATTCAGGTAGTATGCGCCATAAGTCTCTCACAATATATGATACATTCATTTCACTGTGCCAACCATTACTCTGCGAGCCAACAAACAGAACATGGCGAGTGGGAAACACATTTTTTCAACTGTTTAACAAGATGGTTAAAGTAGAAATGTTTTATACTACACTCAACATAAAGACTTGCCTTATTATTTACATTATATACTGTAAAACTGTAAATCAGGTGAGATAAAAAGGCACAAGTTTCCCTTTTTTTAAGTACATGTAAACATCTCATCAAAAAGCATGCAATAACATTTTGTTTTACAAAAAGGATATCATTTTTAGACAAAGTACTTAAATATTGTTTTCCTGCAAAATATAATTCTCTCAAAAATACTTTCCCATTCATTCTATGAACTGTTAGACATTTTTTATTCTTTGAAAAGGACAACAAAAGGGGGGGAATAAAGGATTAAATGACGCCTTTCTGAAAATTATTGCAGTGGAGAAAAAACATTGAAATAATATTTCTGTAGAGTATAATAAAAGAGGGGAAGTTGGCCCCACATTCTTACCCAATATATTTTTTCCCATAATTTATAGAAAAAAAACCCAACAGGATGACAAAATTTGACGCATCCACCTCTGACCTCCCAATTTGACAATAGTAAGAAATAAAATACACAACCCTGTCCCTTTTCTGATCCCCATCATTAAAACTATATTTATTACACCTCCAAAGACAAACAAATTCTGGCTTCTGTTTGCCTGAAAATTAACTTCAACTCAGAAGAGAGCTAAAAGTCTGGTGGAACGGTTCCAGAGCCGACCCAAGATGATGTGGGGCCAGAAGCAGAATTTAATTTGGGGCCCCAAATTAGTTTGTCTGACATCTTCATTTGGTTAGGCAGCTGCCAGAATCCTGAATTAAGTGAAGGTTCCTTGTTATGCATTTATTTACAGCTACAGTGTTGATGAAAAGTGATTTCCACACAGATACAAGCAGGAGAAATGACTGAACTATGGTGACTTCAGTCATGCTCTTCAAAACTATAACATTGTATTATTTTGATATAACATATTCATATGTCAAATTAAATTAAAATAAAAAATTTTAGTTCGAGAAGAGATGCGTCGATCAGATTTCTGTTGCCAATTTAAATTTTTTGTGAAGCTCTGACCCTCCGGATACAATTTAAATTGATTTTGATTTCTCTTGGATAAATTTAATCACCACTCATTAATTAAGATACAGATTTAATTTTTACGATTATCAGTTTGCTTTGTAACAACAGCTTCCAGGTATATTCCCTAAAATGTGGATTATTTCAAAAGCCAACATTTCCAAAACACACTATGTTCCATGATAGAGGCTGAAAGCTACAACGGATAATAAATCAGAGCAACTTAGCTACAACAAAATCAGTTATCTGTTTAAATTGGTCTACTCATTTAAATTAGAATTATGCCTAACATTATTGACATTCTTATCTTTAAAATGAAACATTTCAATGTTACCTATATTTTCTTCTAACTGAAGTGTAAGAAACATTTTGAAGTGGCCCAGCCAAAGTCCAAACATGAACCTGATAGAGGAGGGAGCTGGAGATTAGGGTGTTGGCAAAGCTGCCTTCCAACCTCAAAAGACACTGAGCATCAAAGAGAAGATTTTTTTTTAAGTATACTCATTTGACAATGTTTCTAATCTTTTGTGAGATACCCATCTAATTTCCAAACATTTAAAATGCCTGCTGTGCTTCTTTAGAGTACTACAAACTGCTAATGTTGAGTTTTCTTTCCTCAGTACAATCTTTCACACCAAAGGGTGTTGTAGCTTGCTCAGTCCAGTATAGTTTGGGCACAGCATGTTTGCTGACCCAAAAATGATCTGATGTTATAGTTTCCTGATTATGTCCTGTCAAATTAAAACTCAGCTGATGGTAGGTGCATCCCTTTACTGAATTGAGTCACTGATGTTGGGGGCTGCTTAGCTTGCTGAAGCCTTGGGCCGGCTTTGAGAGGTGCTGGTGCTCTAATGCAGCACACCAGCACCAGGCTAGGTGGCTAATATTATGCTGTCTGACTTTAGGCTGGGTGACCATGCAGAAATTTCCCCCTCTGTTATAAGAGCTGCGTAAAGAAACAAACAATCCCTGCTAGCTGCGCTAATGCCTCGTTTCACATTGTTCCTCCTCTGTGCAAATCTAAATGTGGAAACAGGATATGGCTAAAATCTATGACATGTGTGCATAATAATCCACACTGAAAGAGCAGATAAACTATTCACATGCTTTCCGAGAGAGAGAGATAAAAAAAAAAAAAAAAAAAAAAACTGCACACAAACTTCATACGCACATGTAAATACACACTTACAGGGCACAATAACTGGATAACAATCACGTTATCTTCTCTGTCGCTTTTCAGTAGCATCATCGTAGTTTTCCACAACCGTCCAGAAACCAGTGGGGTGTGAGACTATTAAAAGATCCAGAAGACCGTAGTAAAAGTAATACAACTTGGCCCAAATATAGGAGGAAAAAAAGAGGAATCTACATTGAGAAAACTGACCGTTTCAGCAGAATAATCTGTTCTTCATCAAAACGTACCTTAAAACATCTTCTGTACATCAACTGAGGAGAATGGTGTTAATACCTGTACAAACTCGCTCGGTATTGATGTGTTAGCTGTAAGCAGAGTAATGCTCCACGTTGGATACTATAAACTTTACAGAGTATGTGTGTTCAGACTTTGAGTCCATATATATTGTAGTGTCTGGGCTGTCTATTTGTTACTGTACATGTTACGTCTCGCCTCGCTTTGTAGAAATGAAGCACCTTAATGTAAAATGACTGGCTTGTCAAAAGAAACGAACCCTTCTATAAAATGCTTTTTATTGTCTCTGGGAAGAGTAGATAAGTGTTGGTTCAGGAAGGGCTGGTTTAGCTTCATTGCGGGTAAAAACAGACATTTGGACAGCTGCTCTGGAGATAACACAAATGACAGCTATTACTATAGATTCACCTCAGTCAAATCCATTATGAGTCGACTCTTACTGAAATTGTTTCTGTAAATGCATTATTTCATCCTGCAAAATTTTTGTAACTTTATTTATTTATTTTTTTCTGCAGAAAAGGTAAAGTGTTGCATCAATATATAACACAATGTCTCTGAAATAGTCACGGGAGTTTCATGTGCAAGCTTTCTTCACACTTGAGAGATAGATTCATTTCAAAACAGCTCAAGCTTTGGACTTTTGCATAATAGTCTTGATTGTTTCACTACACATTTTTAAACTTGTGTATGTGTCGATGTCATTAATGGCCGTCACGATGCAGACTTGTGAACCGAACTTGGACTTGTTAGATCTGATGTCGTCGTTTAGCTTATGATGATGCCTGGATAGCCCTTGGGTTATCTTCACAGAGACCTGCAGCCTCCACATGAAGTCCTTTGCTGCTACACACAGAGCTAATTTACTAGTCTAAGCAGGATATTTCCAAGTGTGATTATTCTTTTTAAGACTGCATAAGCTAGATTTAATATTTGCAATTTAAAAACAAGACAACTTTCAGTGGATTTGTAAGGGAATCTCAATATAGTGCAGGTGGAGGGCATTTACGGGAAGGCATGTAAGTGTGTTAATTTTCCATCTACTCCTGTGTGAATATATTCTAGGTGATTTATGGCTTTATCTCCACAGAACACTGTTTTCATCTTTGGGGCAGGGTTGCATGGGTGTACATCAGGATGTTTTCGTCAGGTTGGTCAAAAGTCAATCTCGTCGTGTCGTGCTCGATGTCTCAAACTATTCACAGCTCTAAGATGCTTATGGTGACTTCAGGGTCAAATCCTTCTCCTCACCACTCCGCTCGACTGCGATCCGAGGCGAGGACGCCGCCTCAGAGGGTGGCAGGGTGAGGGGCCGACAGATCAGGCCTTTCTTGCGCACTCTCCCTTCCCTGAACCTCTTTCTTTCCCGGTTCTTAATGCCACTTCTGTTCCGGCTTTGCAGCGAGTCACTTCTTGTGGAAGTAGATGGTGTGAGTAAGGCCCGACTCCACTTTTGGTATCTGGTCACTGATGATCTCAACCAACATTTCGGGGAACTCCACCTTCAGGGCCTGCGACTCACGAAAGGTGTAGAAGCAGAAGTCCAGCAAGTTCCCAACGAGCTGCACATCACAAACACACAACGTAATGAAAACCGAACCCACTTCCATAAACTGGCCTTGCAAAGATCTTATTACTGCTTTTTTAAAAAAAAAAATTTAATTTACAACCAAAACGTTTGTTATAAATTTAACACAAAATGAAGTTTAATGATACTTCATGCAGAAAATTATGTAAATTTTCAAATCTCTTATAAAAATTAAAATGTGTGGCATGCATCGCTGTAATTATGAGAATAAAGTTATAATATTACAAAAATAAAGTCTTATGATAAAGTCAAAATAACATGAGAATAAAGTCACAACAATAGGAACATCAAGTTATATCACCAAAATACAGTTTGAATATTAAAAAAATTAAGTTTTAATTTTTTGAGATCTTCTAAACAAAAAATTGTTAAAAATATAAATGAGGAATATTTGTAAAGTACAGGAGGAAAGTTGTGGAAAAGTTTAAAGCAGAGTCAGGTTATAAAACGATATCAAAACGTTGAACATCTCACAGAAACTGAGAGGCCGACAACTCAGACTACACATCACACACACTGCAAAAACACAAAACCTTTCCACGGATTTTTGTCAAGTTTCCACTGCAAATATTTTAGTACACTTGAAATAAGACAAAGCTAACTTACAAGTTACTTCAGCAATAAGTAGAAGATTGCCTCAAGTCAATAATTTGTTAATATTAATTAAAAATGTTCTAGTCCCACTTGGTGAATTATTTCACTTAAAATAAGAAAATTGTCTCATGTTAAAAGTGAAATAATCTGCCAATGGAACTGGTACTTTTTCAACAATATTAAGGAATTACTGACTTACAATAAGCTCCTATATCTTGCTGAAAAGTTACTTGCAAGTTAGTTTTGTTGTATTTTATGCACACTAAGATATATAAGTAGAAACTATCCCAAAAATACTTGGTGAGATTTTATGATTTTACAGTGCACAAACCTTACAGTAAAACATGGAAGTGGCAGTATCATGCCATGGGCATGGTTTTGACCAACAACGGTTCTGAATTAGATGTGCAAGGCAGGTAGGGATGTGACTTGCAGCTGCAGTTACAGCAAAAACTGGTTCTCCAAAATGTTGACTCAGTTTGACTAAATTTAAAAGAATCTGATTTTTTCTTTTGTTAAAGGAAAGAAAATTATAGTTGATTGTTTCTCAATTCCTCGGTTATACACTACCTTTTTTCTGTCTACCACATAAAATCCCAGTAACTTGACAAAATGGGGAAAAATTTAAATGGTCTGAACACTATTGCAGGGCAGCTTCTTGTCTTCATTTGAAAACTGGAACATTTTACTACATTTCTCTCCGTTCAGGTTAAATTTCCTTTATTGCTCTATTCTGCCTACCACTTGTGGGCAGCACGTTTTTTTTTTTTCTATCCAGCTCTCCCTGAGAGAAAGGTCATTCTGTCGGCACAAACCCCAAATACTAAATCATAAGGCTGAATTAATTCTGGTCAGTTATCTTTACGACTTCCCGCTTGCTGATCGTCACCTCCAGGCTTTACTTGTGCACCAGCCGACCCCGTGCATAGAAACGTGACTGTCATTTAGCACATTTCCCACAGTGACACCTCAGCGCCCTGATCCAATAAACCGAAAGCCGGTATCGATCCTCCTCTGTTCCGTTCACTAATACAGCGTGGCCACTGCCTCTTCCAAAATAACTCCGCCTTCCCCCTCAGGGATGCAATTATCCTCACTGCAAACCACACACTGTTATTGAACCGCTAACTAAAGCATTAACCAAAATCCACTATGTTGCCATTTTACTCAACTTTTCCTCTAAGAGCAGAAGCCCAAAGTGGGTGCAGTTCAGAAAAGAGGGGCTTTGCAGGGAAGCGTGTGCAGAGTGGACCGGGTCAGGGGAACTTACATCATGCATGGCGTCTAGCAGCTTGGTGAGCTGGAAGAAGCGCTGCCAGGTTTGGCCGGAGTTGTTGGTCGCCTTTCCCACAGAACGTCGCAGCTCCTTGATGTAATTAACCCTCATCTCCTCGAATGCAGCCTGGTTCTTCAGACCCTCTTTGGGAACTGAAATAGAAATATTATTTGGACTTAACAAAAAAAAACTAAACAAAAAGAAAACACTTCCATACTGTAGCATTTTAATAATAATAAAAAAAAAGCCTTTATCTGTATGTTGTTGTGTGACATGTGTCAGTATATGTATATATATATATATATATATATATATATATATATAATAGCTAAAAATCTATATATTTTCAAAAATTTGTTTGGTCAAAAAAACAGACGTTTGATATTTTTACCTGCCGTCTCTGGTAAAACAAATATTGTCAAAAAGGATACAGCCAAGTATATATTCACTGGAAGCTGAGTGGAAGAAAAAAATGTTGTATAAAAAGCCAAAAGAAAAAGGACTAAACTGGTGCTTAGCGGTGCGACAGACTAGCGACCTGTCCAGGGTGACCCCACCTCTCACCCAAAACATTCGCTGGAGATAAGCACCAGCATCCCTCCCGACCCCACTAGGGACAAGGGTATGGGAAAATGGATGGATGGATGGATGGATGAGTGGATGGATGGATGGATGGATGGATGGTGCTTAGCGATTGGAAATCCTCTATTCAGGTGAAAATTATGCATTTCGAGAGGAAGTCAAGATCTCAGAGTGTAGAGGAAAAGAATCCAAGTTGACTGAGGTTCAGTGTGAAGTTCGTACAGTCAGTGATGACATGGGGAGCCAGTCATCCACTGTTTTCTCTAGTCTCAGGTCTAAAGGTAACATTAGAGAACATCATTCCTCCCTCTGCTTTTGAGGTTAATAGGCATTCGGACGTCGTTTTCCAGCAGGACTTGGAACCGGCTGCCAGAAGTACCAGTACCTGCTTTAATGACCGAAGTATCACTGTGTTTGATTTGCCTGTAAACTGGCCTGACCTAAACCCCATCGAGAGCCCATCTGCACACAAGATGATAGGAGAAACTAAACCCAACACTGCAGACGAGCTGAACCCGAGCTTCTTCAACATCTCAGTAAATTCACATTTCTGTAATAAACTCAGAGGTTCTGTTTTCAATTGAATCTTCAAAAACACTTGAGTGTTATTTTAATCAGTTTCCCTCATAAAACAGGTTCAAAACTTCACAAATTAAGACATTTAGAGTTTGGAGAGACCCACTGCTTCAACCCTCAGCTCCTTAAGATGTCTTCAAAATGCAAAAAAAAAAAAACATTCACAGTTGAAAATCCAAATTTTAAACAACATGGAGTAAGCTTGATACAGCTTAGAATTGGCTGGCAAGCATTCGCTTAACACGATTTGCAGAAAAGGGGCCAAGACATATGCAGCTCCTTTAATGACGGGATGTGGATCTGCGTAAAGGGTAATTAGAGGTGCTTGGTGAATTAGGCTTCAACTCCCACACACAAGCCTGATTTGGGGGGCATTTTCTCTCTGTTGGTGATCTAAGCCATTTTAGCAACTCGCTATTATCACACGCACCATTTCAAGCAGTAATTAGTTCTCCAGTTTACATTTATGAACAAATTCATTCATTGAAAGTTCTCAGAAAACAATTATGTAAATCTAACTGTAAATCTTTTTGAACTTAGGCTCAGTTAGTGAACAAACTGCAACCTGCACACTAAGTTTATTAGCTCAGTGCACATAATGTATTTACATTTAATCAGCTTTAAAACAGGACAAATTCACTACAAAAACACAGAATCTTACCAAGTCATTTTGGTCTAGCTTCTAGTGTGAATATCTTAGTACTTTTGAAGTAAGAACAGAGTAACTTTTCAGTAAGATATATTAGCTTATTTTAAGTCAATTACTTAATATTGATGAAAAAGTGCTAGATTCACTGGCAGATTATTTTACATTTAATATTTTCCATATTATTTTGTTTACAGAGACTTCATAATTTGTTTGATTTGTTGTTTCTTTTCTTTTGTTAATCTATTTTAGATATTTTAAATGTGTTAAATGTTCATAAGAATTAAAAGTTTGTTGATATTTCAAAATGCGATCTTGCATTATTATGCAAATACCGTTACACCACTTCTAAAGGGTCTCAAAACAACAATATTATTGTTGATCGCAATAACTTCTGTGATAATTTATCGTCCAGCAAAACTTGTTATCATGACAGGCCAAGTGGAAATCCCGACTACTTAATTGGAATGTTGTTAGCTCAGTCTGTTGTCACACCCAACGTTCCGATTTCCGAGGTAACTGGAACGCAGCATTAGTCCCTGCTGGTCCAACACTGGATTGCCTCATCGGCATGCAGCCAAGTTCTCCGGAGTCCTGCTAATGACCTCATTATTTGATTCAGGTGTTGAAGCAGAGACACATCTGAAAACTGTGGGACACCTGCTCTCGAGGTTTGGAGTGTGACACGTATTCAGCTTCTCATATGAGACCCACATATGTTCACGTGTTGGCTGAGGCAAAGGGGGCAAAAACTGAAACCATCCACCAAGATGCAACAGGAAGTAAACACAACGCACCGAGACAAACGCTCAAACTGAAACCTACAAACCCGTGGCAATTGTGCTTTGCACAGCAGACTGCACTACTGTATTCTCAGCTCTAATTGGTTGTAAGAATCGACCCCAACACACACACATCCAGTCACAGACGGTGTTAAATTGGATTATATTCTTCTGTACTTGTAAGTGTCCCGTGAACCTCAGGTGAACTGAAACTGCTTGTATAAAAATTTACAAAATAACACAACCGAAAGGACGTGTTTGAATAGCAGGTCTGAGAGGATAAAACACTGTAACTGTGAAGATGTGTGCTCTGTTGCTGTCTGTTATCCTTTTCACTGTTTCTTTAACACACAGACACCTCCAGGCCTAACGTACATGGAGCTGAGAGCAGATAGAAAAACAGATTGTTCTCCTCTGAGGAGGCTGGGAGTCCTGCGCTACATTTCATGGCTGACATGATGAGAACGTGCTAAAACTGAGGGCCACATTCGGACCTTTTGTTTGTCTCCCGCTGACCCAAATGGACCTTACTTTGAAAATGGCCTGGCATTCAAAGGGTTTCTCCACATGTGGCCCAAAAATAGGGCATTTGTATAATTTGGTATCAAATGGATTTTTGTTACTGCATTACCACTTCATCAAGGCTGTAGTTCTTATTTATCGACATTCCTGTAGGTCCAGTGAATTTCTTACTGGTTTTCATAATGGGTATAAAGGCCATTAATTTAGGGTTTTTAATGATTTATTTCAATAAGTGGTGATTAAAGTTGCAGGGTGTCTTAACTTTTAGTATGTAATTAGGATTGACTGCTGCTGGTGGGTTCTATTTATCAGAATAAAAAGGATTTGTTTGACAGCACTCATTTGGATTGATCACTCAAAACAATAAAAGCACAAAGAACCACAGTGTAGATCTAATAAAGAGAATTTTATATTTACACAAGATGGAAAAGCCATCTGAACTACAAGCTAATTGGATGTAATATTGTTTGGCAAAGCTTTATGCTGAACTCTAGAACTGTGCGGTTCATAGAGGCAGTTCTGATTTGTTCTTTTTGTAGACTTTAATATGTTATTTTTGGTAGAGTCATTGGTATTTTGAACAAACTTTCCCTTTGGTTTTGGATGCTGTGAGCTGGATGGATTTTTACTCCTACTTTTTTATTCAGACAGTTGTTATGATGCGTAACTGTGGCAACAAAGTGTTTCTTTTTACTATTTTTTTTTTTTTTTTACAACCAGGAGCAGGTAGTTAGCATCTCAAAAGCTCAAACAATACCTGAACTACGACCCCAGTTCCCAGAGGAGTCTAAAAGGACGTTTTGAGGATGCAGAGCAGCGAGAGAAGGAGGAAGTTCTTACATCGATCACGTCCCAAACTCCTACGTCTCTCTGCCTGGCATTCTAACCAGACGACCAGACAGATTTAAAGTGGAGCAGCAAAAGCAAATGAGACGGATTAGCAGTGTTTGCTAATAACCAGTGGTGTCATCCAGGACATTTTATTGTGTAATGTCATCTTTTTTCCTGTCATGATAGTCATAATACTGTCATTCAGTCAGTGTCTTCCTGCCCACACCATTACCATCTGCAAAAACTCTTTTAGATACTTGCATAACACGAGTAACAACATTTCGTTTCCCTTTGGGATAGATATTATTTTCAAATTGAACTGAATTAAACTAAATTTCTTTAGAAGAAAGGATATTGGTTGGGATGTTGTGAAACACCTGAATGATTCGCCTCTGGGAAATCAGATTTAAATCATTGTGGACCAAATCATTACCAATTAAGAAATGAAGCTTCTCAAAAATTTACACCTTCAAGCACAACTAAAATTTTTGCTATCCACAAGGAAAAGCTAAATGTTTCTACCAGAGTCATGTGCTGGTTAAGGTCATACAGAAGACAAGTGAAACTCCTCAAAAAACAAATATGTATTAAAAACACTAAACACCCCCACAAAACCAAAACAGTCGTACTTAGAGTACACAGCAATACTTTGTTCTGCAAACACTGAAAAACCTACCATGATTTCGAGTAAGATGTACAGAATAGGGAAGTTGTTTTTTTTTTAAAGGGTGATTTTCTTATCAGTTTAATTATTATTTAAATGGAAACAGATTAAAAAAACTGACTGTGATATTTCACTTCATACTGTGTGACTTTGAGTGATTTTATTAGCAGGATTGTTTAAAGATCAAGGTTAGAGACCTAATGGAAAACACGCTATTTTAATCAATACCAAAGAAAAGGTTCGTCAATTATCCAGACAGAATGCATTCAAAGTCAAGGGCATCTTCATAAAATACGTTTAAACAAACATCAGTTGGATTGTAAAAATCTAATTAAAACTTCTGGGGGGAATTTTATTATTTTTTTAGGTTAATGCAGCTTTATGTTGCATTATTATTCCACTCAGGAGAAAAAACAGTTCAAACAAAACATTAAAAGCCAGCAATTAATACAACATTCATGGTGACGATGACTGGTTGTAAACCTTTGACCTTCAGACTGTATGTGCACATGAAGCAAAGGAAGAAATGTTCCTTTGTAAACAGAATAAGGCTGCAGTGTAATGCATGTAAGAGATCAGATCAGCTGTGTTCAGCAGTGAATGTGTGATGATCAAAGCTCTGTTGAGTCCAGTAAAGTGCCTGAACACCTGACCCACCTGCTCTTAGCCTGATTAGTAAAAAGCACAAATTCACATCACAAGCACATGAACAAACCAAATGAATAAAGAGGATACTTTAAATGCAGACCCTCTGTGTTTGTGAGGAGATGAGGAGCTTAACTGGTTTGAACAGGCCACTGCTTTTGTACTAAATCCAAATAGGGTCATAAGACACCGCAGGCTCAGTGAAACCTTAGCCAAGGTCACAGAGAAATAGCAGCCCTTGTCTCTTTTCTCTTTATCCCACTTTTCCTCTTTGTGTTTCGCTCGTTCACCTTATGTAGCATACAAATGTACTTTTACAAGCCCGCCCAAAGGCACACACACCAGCCCTGACTCTGTAGTGAGTCCTCAGCTGACGGGTTTTGACACCTCCTCTGTAAACAACGTCCAGCTATCACATTTGAACAAGGGCTTCCTACAATGCCTGCAGTGGAACCAAGCCAAACTCCTCTCCAGTACGGACACTTAGTCATGCGGGCTTTGGACCGTCGCAGGATGATTCTTTTCCTCATCTTAATCCCTCAGATTTCACAGTTTAATGATGACTAAATTTGAAATCACAAGTAGGGTTGGAACGATTCGGCAAATTATCTCAAGTATTACAATTTCTTGTTAAATTTTACTAAATTAGCTCACTGTGTTCCAACCGCTAAGTGCTATTAGCACCTAGCTACAGAAAAAATGGAGAGGGAAGAGAAAGAGGCAAAAAGTGAGTGTGCAATGTAACATTTTGTGTCATTGGGCATGATAATTTGTGTTAATTTTATTTTGTATTGTTTTCAATTTTTGTCTGTTCGAAATAAATAAATTAAAATTAACAATAAAAAAAAAAAACAGGTACCATTTTAAAACACTTCCAGACCTCTGGCTTTGCTCTCTGCATGATTGATAATGTAACTTGCTTTCCCTCTTTTTAGTTTTTACTTAATATATTTTAGCTCCATTTTGTTGCTTGCTGAACTTCCTTATGAAGAAAAGTAATGGCGTGAAAAACATAGTAGATTAGAAATATCTATTTTATAACAAAGCTCTTTCATACTTCAAACTTTAGGCTGAAGTTGTGTAATAAAAAAGACTGTTTACTAATTCCTCATTTTAAGTTTAAAAGTTAATGTGAAATGTTTAACCTTTTTGTTGTTTGTTTCACTTGAAGGTATTTTTTTATACTCAAAGCCTGAGACTAAAATGGCTGTTTGAATGTTATTTTATTTTAAGCAATAAAATGTGTTCCTGTTAAAAAAAAAGGAACCAAATTGTTTACTACCAGCGTTTTCTCTTTCATGCAATCTTTTACTAGCTACTGCAGATTTTTCGATTTATCATCAGAATAATCAATAGATACTCAATTACTAAAATAATCTTTTACAACAGCCCTAATCTGAAGTAAAATGAACCATCTGTGAAGCACCTCCAATCCCCCGTTTTCATTCTGCATCCACGCCTCTTTTATTTCCACTCGCTCTTTCAGAACTCCAGTCGGGGTTTTAAGGAAGTGCAGAAAAATAGCAGGTCTTGGAGCCTTGCCTGGCGCTTGACTGGCCTTTATTAAGTGCAGCGGGGCTTTCTGGAAAACCTCCAGAGAACCAGTGAGGAGAGGAGAGGGAGGCCACAGCAACAGAAGGAGCCGTTCTGCCATCCCGCTGCACTCCTAGTCTTTTCTTTCTTCCTCCCAGTTCATGTGCACCTGTTCTCATTTACTAACACTAACTCATCTTCTGAACCGGTGTTATTTTTCATGTTTATATATTTTAGCTCCTTAGTTTTTTTCTCCTAATTAATTTCTCCCAAAACTTAGCATTTGTGGCTCTGTAAAAGCCACATGCTACCATGACCAGCTATATAAGGATACAAAGATGTTACATTCAAATATGACAAGTCTGCAACTAAAACTAAAAACATATTCAAACATGGGGGTGCTGTGGTGGTGCAGGGGCAAAGCATGACCCGTGTATTGAGGCCTTAGTCCTTGTGGCGGTGGTTGCAAGTTCGATTCCTGCCCTGGCGACATTTACCGCATGTCTTCCCCCTCTCTCATTAACCTGCTTCCTGTCAAGCTACTTTCAAATTAAGGCCACTAGAGCCAAGAAAACCTTAAAAAATATATTCAAACTTGAGATTTTTAAAATACAACAAATATAACTGGATGAAGTGAAAATGCTCTTAAGGTATTTAAGATTCTGAAATGAAACGGGAGTCATGACAACAGAAAAATAATACATTTAGCTCCAATAATAGTCAAAGCAAGTAAAGGAAAAATACTCCACAGCAATAAGGGACACTCATTCCAGGATCAATGATGTTGATTAAGTTGTTCAATAAAGTGATGAAAATGCTCTTAACATAAATACAACAAAAAACTGAAGAAATTGTTTCAGGAACAATTCTCATAAAGTTCCCATTACCATTTATAATGAAAAAAATCAATCACTCCTGTCATGGAAAAAACACACTGAACTTGTCTGTGAAAAGACAAAACAATGGTTATGTTTCCCTTAATAAAGAAATGATTCCTTTGTTTTATACCTCAGTGATAATGAGTGTTTTTCCATTCTGTAATACCATAGAAAACCATAAAAGTCTGAAAAACTGCTTCACCAAAAGAACATTTATTCTTCATCACCCAGTTTAAAAACTGTATGAATCGTTGTGCTAAAATAATATTGTGAGATTAGACAAAAACCTCGGCCATGCTATGAACCATGAATACAGATTAATATCGACAGGTCAAAGAAAGTTTAATTAAGTGAGAATGCCATGATCTGTCATCTTACAATGTGTCGTTTTTTATGCTGTTGGTGTGTAAATGCCATCTGCACTGATCACCAATCTTTAAAAAGTTTGACCTGCCGACTCCAGTTTTGTAGCTCAGATTTGCTCCAAACGGGGGGAATAACGACATATTCCCCCCGTTGCACATTAGTTTACATTCATTCAAAGGGACAAAAACCCACACAGTATTTAGGCTATTATGAGAAGAACAGGACAAAAACCCATGTTTAGCCTTCAGTATTACTGTATTAAATGTACTGAGGAGAAAAGTGAAATACCTGGACTAATTGTCACCCTAAATCTTGTACCTGACATTAACACATTGCGCCTTCTGCAGGTGAGATCTAACAGCACAAAGTTTGCCTAATTTACATCTTGAAATCACAAAGTAGGATCAGTGTTAGTGAGAGGGAAGGAATTTGTGCCAAAACTTCTCTTAGCTTCAGGCTAAAGCAGAAGCAGATAATGAAGGATGAAATTCAACATAACTCCCACAAAGTTTTAAAAAGAACATAGAAAACTATTGGAAATGGTTCAATTTTTATTCTGTGATAAAAAGATGTGCTGTCTGGCACATTAAAGACTTTAGCAGCAGTAAGCATTGTCACTTGAAAGCTTCCAACCTCTTGTGTTAGATTAATTTTAACAAAGTGCTCCTGTGTTAATAGTTAATGACCTGCAGCAGACTATCAGCAGATATGCTCACCTTTTTGCACTCACAGATTGTTTTACTGTTGATTTTAAATGAGATGGGTGAGGGTGCTTTTAAACCAGTGAAGTGTTGAAGGATTGTTCTTTGAAATACTCCCCTCTGCATTATTTTCTAGTTTGCGATCTGACACAATTGCATAAATTGTTGTAGCTTACATGAGAAGCGAAACTGTTTTCTGTTCACCGCTTTCTTTGCTTTCGTTGCATAAACGGTGACGCCTTTCATCACAAATTAAAGCAACTGCCGCAAAGAATTCATAATGTAAGCTATTGTAAAAGTATTAGCATATAATATTTATTTAATAAATGTTATCACTTTGCAACCATATTACTTGTATTTATGTATTTGATTGAGATTTTGTGACAACAAAATCAACCACTTTGATAGTACTGCATACATTTGAAGTGTAAAAATAATGGTTTTACAATTAAAATACTAAAAGTGAGGCTTTCATTTGCATTCAGACCCATTTACTTCTGTAGCCCTAAATAAACTTCTGCAACCAATAACTCCTAGAGGCGTTCTGATGGGGAATATTATTGAGACAAAAAAGAATAAACTAAATGCAAAGATTGACTAGTGAAGGTGATTTATAACCGTAAGTAAATAAGCAAAAGTTAAAGGAAGGGAAGTAGAAACAGAAAACAAAGAGTAACTAAGGTAGAGCACAAAATCAATCAATTAAAAAATATATAAATACCACATAAACTAAAAAAGCTAAAAAAACCCCAAAAAAACAACTCAGGGTCCTGACAAAATTTCAGTCTGTATTTGTACAGATGTGGCAAATAACACGAGGCTTGCAGCACAAATGGTTCAACAAAGTGCAAACTCAGTACAGCTGAATACAAATGCACTTTACACATTTTTATTGGTGAAAATTGTTGGAAAAACACATATCATTTTGCTTTCACCTCCCAGCTTTGCATCTTTTTGTCTGTCACACAAAAATCCAATTTTACATCTTGAACTTTGTGTTTCTAATGTGGCAAAAATATGTAGAAAAGGCACAGTAACTAAAACTCTTCTTTTTACCATTTAAGACATATTTATTTATTATAATTAAAATGGCAATAAGAGTCACAAAAGAAGAAACCTTATCTGTACAATTCTGTTCAAATAAGGCTTCAGACTTTGTAGGTGCACTTTGGCAGGATGTGGCATCAGGATGAGACTTTCTGTTGCAATGAGGTTGGTTAAAATCAAACAAGAGCAGAAAACCTTTCCGTCTCACAGCGGCAACATGTCGCCCTTTCCTTTGCAAATAGCTAACGTTTCTCTGCAACATCAGCTCTGTTTTCACAGTTTGGATCTTTGTTAACGGATTACTACGAATGAGATTGAAGTGTGACCTCACAGACTTTATAAAAGCATGATAGTGGGAGCAAGAGGAGCTGCTCCTGCCAGAACTGTCTCAGGTGTGTGCTGGAGCAGAACACCAAACACCTTATCAGTACACTTCCTATGTGAACAGGAGTCTTTTGGTAAAAGCAAGGTGGGAGTTTTTTTTTTTTTTTAACACAGACATCCAAATTATAACTGCTCTAATTTTATTCATACAGTTGAGAATTTTTTTTTGGAAAGAATTCTGCATAAATTACATACAGAGACATTTTTAGGCACGATTCTGCTAAAACAAATTTAACTCGTTTCTTAGTCAACATTGTGATTTTTCTTTTTTTCTATTTTGGTAAAGTGGGATGCACTTGAAGCATACACCATAGAAAAATGGATAACAAAATTTGTTTCTGAAAGCATAATTTCTTCCTCCAATCAAAAAGCTGCAGACGGTCCTGGTGTTATGGCCCATATGTACACTATATCGCTAAAAACATTCACTAACCAGTCGGATTGATTGACTTCAGGCGTCCCAATCCCTTCCATTATGACAGGTGTGTGACATCCAGCACAGGGCTGCGACTAACGATTATTTTAGTAATCATTTCTTCTACAGAATTTTCATTCAACCACTTAATCTTTTTTATACAACATTACAAATACTTTAAAAGTTGCAAATAAACAATTCAGTTTATTTTTAAAATAAGAAAATAAACATTTTATTGTCTAAAAAGCCAAAACAGAATTTCTTTAGTGAATTTGAACTGTGTGAAAAAACGATGTCACTTAAGGAGTTTTGGGCAAGCATCTTTACAGACAAAGGACTTTTTATCTTTAGTGAGATATACATATATATTTTGTGCAGTCTAAATATGTCGTGATTTTTCAGCAAATGGACCTTTTTAGAGTCTCTATACTACAGTTAACGATAAATCGAGTAACACATTATGTCAACTTTCTAAAATAATGGTCAAAAGGGAATTTGGCAAAACAAATCACCATCTCTTTTTTGCCAAAAGATGATTTGGTCAAAAAGTAAAAGCACTTTTGGCAAAAAAATGTCTTAGGGCATTATCTTAGGAAGGTGGTGATTATTTCAAAAACTGTCACGATTAATCCGATAATAATTTCAGTCCTATTACAACATCTTTCAAGTAGAGATGTAGATTGTTTCAACAAACATGTCTGAAATACTGAATCAAAGCAGCGCAGTGAATTTTTTTATATGGTACCATGACAGGATGCAATAAGTCCAGCTGTGAAATTTCCTAGTGACTAAATATTTCAGAGTCAACTGCAAATGCTTTTATAACGCAGCCAAAGGAAATGGCAGTCTCTCAGACGGGAGTGGAAGGCTACATAAAATCACAGAGAAAGGTCAGTAGATGCCGAGGGGGAGAGTAGGCAGAGGTCACCAACTTTCTGCAGAGTCAATCGCTAAAGACCTCAAAACGTCATATGGCCGTCAGAAAAGCTCAAGAAGAGCGAACAGGGAGCAGCTGCACCCACGCCGTACATCTCCAAGTTCAATGCAAAGCGTCAGACGCAGCGGTGTGAAGAAGTGTAGAAGAGTGATGAATCAAGCTCCTCTGTCTGGATGTGGCTGTTTCCAGAAGAGCAGCAGCAGTCTGACTGCTGTCAGGTGTAAAGGTTGGTGAAGAAGGTATTACGATGCAAAACTGCTTTTCAGTAAAGTTTAACCTTATAGAATAACATCGATATTACAGGATTCCCACTTATTCGCGGCTCAATATGAATGTATTCACCTATTCACAGATATTTCTGTGGATTATTACTCCAAATTATTTGTGGAAAATTTGCCTATTTGCAGATTTTTCATAGAGCATGTCTGAAATATTCAAAAGAAAAGTAAAGTAACTTGGCACAATCCAACTTCACTTGCTATTGGCAGCCAATCCAGCAGCGCCTTGTACTTTGCTTGGTGCTGATTGGCTGTATCCTCAAGAGCAGAGATAATAAACATTGAAGATATTAACATCTGGGGTAATGTTCAGACAGTTTCCACTGAATATAATGCATATTAAGGCAAATCAAGATCTTGATGTGGTCTGAAATGAAATTTTGATTCCTCTGCTTCAGCTTCTCAACCTCTCATGGCTAGATAAGCAAGGTGGGCAGCATCAAGTGAGCCACGGCACCTGCTTTACATCTGCTTAAAAAATAAAAGCAACAGTGTGGAGTGAAGGAAAAAATGAGAACAATAGCTTATGAAGAAATAGTTGATAAAATAGGAATGGTCACGTTACAATTTTGACTATATTTCAAACAAAAAAGTAAAACAATAATTATCAATATGGGCTGATATAAAATGTTGTGATACATTTTTCACCCATGTCGTCCAGCTCTACTGTAAACATTTCTCCCTTTTCATCAACATTATTGTACAAAGAGACAATAAATGGAGCGCGTCGTAATGCTGGCTGCCTACCTGTGCTGAGAAGCAGAAGCACCTTCATTGACAGAAACTCGTCGTAGGTTAGCTGCAACCGAACAAACTCCTGGCTAACTTGCCTCATGCCCAGACACAAGTCGTACATGGCCGACTGCCGCATCCGCTCCCTGTGGAGGGAAACAGAGAAAGGACACATTTACAAAAACAGTTCATTTGAACCAGGCTGCTGTGAGTTACTGTTAGTACCCACTCACTCATTTATTTTCTCCTAATTTCATGAATTATTCCTGTCTGTCTTTCCAGTTGCATTTAAAACAAACTACTATAGTTGAGTCCAGGAAAAGTGAATTTCCACGAAGTTTAGAGGAGAATCCTGCTTTTCTGGGCTGAGAGCTGAATACCAAATCCCCCCAGATTGCAGAGATCTGCGTAGAGCATCGCAGCACAGATGCACTTCTTTTTCCAAAGCGGTGGCTACAAGAAGGCCTTATAACTATTTCTGGTCACCATGGAAACACTATTAAAGAGGACACGTGTGATTGCTAACAGTAATTACACACATAAACTTACTTTGCTACATTCATGTTTAGTAAATTATGTATTAAAAATCCTTCATACAGCGCATGAAGTGTGCATGGTTGTTATACAAACACTTCCCTCCTCTCCTTCTCTTCACAGACATTTTATCAGTAAAGTAATCTTGCCAACACAGAGTCCACAAAAACAGGAAAGAAACAGCGGAGGGGATGAAGCACAAGCCAATGAGAAACGTGCAGAGCAGATGCCAAGGATTTTCTGGAGCTGCTATAAATCGCCACCACATCAAGGAAAAAGTGGTTAGAGTCAAGCCGTGTGTCGGGACTTAAAAAAAAAAAAGGTGGGAGTTTTAGTCACAACAATTATAAATGTTTGCAGGCAAGGAAGGAGAGACGATTCTGAAAACAGCTGCATTAAATGATGTGGACAGACCAAAAAGCATTTGATTGGAAACAAGTGTCGACATGAAGGCATTAAGTGTTTTGCAGAATTGAATGTAGCACAAAGCCAATAAACTGTGACAGAAAGGAGCTGCTTCCCTGCTGAGTGGGACAACTTTGTAGTGAAGTTTGTGAAAGTCTCACACGTTTCCCTCCCTCCTCCTCCTCTCTCTCTCTCTCTCTCTCTCTCTCCCTGAAATCAATTTTGCTGAATCACTGCCCAAAAACGAGCTGCTGGTTTTCAGACGAACCAAAAAAGAAATAAAAACAAACATAACTTCTCTCTCCGAGTCTGTCCTCCTCTGTCTTCCTCTCTCTGTTACTAAAGTAAAAATATTTAATAAAACGCAAAACTGAGGACAAATGCAACTTCAGTTGAAAATAATTTTACAGTAAATCGGTGACTATACAATTAGCAACAGTAACATCCGCCGTAATAAAAACAGATCAATGTTTGTGTAGATATATGAAGGTGTGTGTAGTGTCCAAGCCCCTGAGTGGCTGTGCGGTGTATGTGTTTGACTGACAGCTCAGCAGCAAAATAATGTAAATAATATTCCAGTTTAGCTGTTTTTTCAAGCATTACAGAAATATGTTTACATTTTCATCCACTGAGGTGTTAGAAATGCAGATTTTTCTGAGACATGTTTTCCAGCCATATATCTGGCTGAACAACACAAAGTGAGTCACCTGGGAATTTTTTTTTGTTTTATTTTATTTTCATGTCTCTCAATTCTTGACAGAAAATGCTAAAAATCAATATTTTTTCCTAACTTTTGCACCCAAATAAAATGTCTTCTAAACAGTCCAAAGTTTTGAACAACTGATACCAAACAACCTTGTCGAGCCAATCAATCCGATCCGATGGGGAATCTATCTAACTTTCTTTATTTCTTTGCAGTTTGGTGGGTTTTTTTGTTCATTGCCGAAAGGATTGAGGAAATACAGATAAGACCTGCTGATTATGGGTCATAAAAGCAATTAATTGTTAAATGGTTGTTTTTAGCAACAGCAATGTTTGTTGTAGTTGTAGTTTTAAAGAAAAAAAAAAGAATAAAATTATTTACAAGGTACTTGATTCCCTTTAATTATCTTACTCAGGATATTGTCAAATCAAGGAACTAAAATTACAACTAATGACTGGATAGTATTGTAGTTTTATGCTTACTGTATAGTGTGTTATTCTTAATTTTTTTATTTTTTTTTACACATTTAGCTTTGCATGGATCTATCTGCATTCTATTCTTCTAATAAATGTAAAGCAAATAAGTTTAATGACAGAAAACTAGACAATAATAATAAACCTACATTCACTTTAATGACAGAAATGAGGCTAGCACTGTAAATAGCCTAGAATATAAAAAGATGATGTTGGATTTTTTTCATTATACTGAAATTAGAAAGCAAACCAGTGGCCAGACAGACCTGATTGTTTTCTTTGTTTTATCCAGAGATTTGCTCTTTCTTTTAAACACGTATATCAGTCAGTTAAAAGTAAAAAGAATATTGTGCAATGGAAATTAGGGACACAAACAAATAATGCAGTTTTCCTTTGAGTTTAATGTGAAAGGATGATCAGATTTTTTAGTACTTATGCTCCATCAAATATAGATTTCTGTCTAACAATTAAATGGATCGCCTGTTAAAGGAATTGCCTTATAGCCCAGAGCCAATTCGAATTAAAGTTTGTAAAGACAAGTGGACATTGTTCTCCTACCAGCAGACTAAGTGGGTTTAGCCAAATTACAGACTGACTTTGGCTCAATGTTTGACTAAAGCTATGAGTGACCTGAAAAACGCTGCTGCACATTAATCAGCATCAAAGTCAAAGAATTCAAATCCAGTTTGGTTGAACAGAAACCATGTAGCTCTCAGCATCCACTCTGCAGACGAATATTAAGCTGCCAATGAGACTGACTCACTATAAGAGGACAGGTGGTTCTGCACACATCTATAGATGAAAGCTCAGGTACACAAATGCATTCAATGAAGATGAATGACGAAAGAATCTGACTCATTTCACAAAATGAGTGAAATGAGTCAGTTTAAAACATACAAGTTGCTTAATTTCACATATTTTTATTACCAAAAATTAACTGCAACTTGAAAATATTATGTATTTAATTTGCTGAAGTATTAAACTATCTTGAATACCACAATATATGGATATATTTTTTTACTTTTTTCGGAAATTTAACTGTTTTGTAGTTCTTTTTTTATGCTATGACTGAATATTGTGCACTGCATGTTTAAAAATGTGACTCTACACAATCCCAGCTTTTTATTTTCCCAACTGGAATACTTTCCTCTCTCTTCCCACTCACTCAAAAAATAACTTAATCTATTAAACAATTCCACAAAGTATTGAGTGAATTTTCTTAGTAGTTAAACCACAACTGCTACAATTTGTTTTTTCAAGAATATTAGATTGGATCTAATACTTCTTTTGTTTTATTGAAGTTCTGGACTCGTATTGCTGTGAGCAGTTACACCTCTGCAGTAGCAGGAGGATCTTTTCAGGTCCAATAGACATAGAATAAAATAAAAGATTAAGCAACACCCGTAATACAAAAAACAAAAATAAATTCCCTAAAACAATGGTCAGGTACTGGACAAAAAATTAGTGAAAATGTTGTTGCTTTTCAATCAGAAACTCTAAAAAAATCTTCAGGAATCCTGGAGAAACAACGCTTGGAGGCACTGACAGTTTGTTAAGTCATCTGACAGAATGCCGCAAAACTCTTAATAAACTGTGGTCGACTTGGCAAATAACTGAGAATCAAGTGAACAGAGACACTCTAGTGTGGAAAACAACTGCTGTAAAATTTCACACAGTGATAGAAACAAAGGCATGCAGTCGGTGGGCGTGTTTTACAGCAAAGTTTGCTTTGCCACTTCTTTTTTTTCCCATTTATCTGGGACAAACTGCCCCATTGACATTGACTTACACAAGCTATTAGAAAGAGCTTTTAACATGACCCAGACTGAGCCTCCACTTCAGCCTGCAGAGGTTACTATTCTGCACTTTGATCCATTCCATAACATTTAATGATCACCAGATTAAAGGCTCACTAACAGCAGCTTTTAACCCCCCTCTTCACACAATTAACACATATTAAGGAGCCTATTGTTCAGACGCTTTGATCATCTTCACCTGTAAAGATTTAACCATCAAAAAAGAGCAAATGTTTCTCCATTTTTTATTTTTCTGTAAAATTGTATGATTCTTTCTTTGCTTTCAGTGCGTTACAATAATCACTGACTCATGTTGATCTGAACACTTTTCATAAAAAAATGTCATCCATGGTTCTGGAGGGAACCTCAGAATTTGACCACTGATAAAGTTAAGACTTATTTAATAAAGAAATAACACAAAGGTGTAAACAAATAATCTAATACAAGTAAAAGGGATATAATGTACCTCCAACTGGTAACTTTTGTGGTCTTTAAGCTTCAGATTATCTTAATTTGTTGGACTAAAGTTGCTCTCAGGGAATCAGGATTAGGAAGTGTGGCTCAATTAATGTTAATTAATTAACTGGATTTTTAAAATTAAATCTCACTTTTTGATTGATGGAGAATATATATTGATTAATTAGAATAAAGCAGAAATAAATCCATGACCATCTTTCTTTACCAGCATCTGATAACAAGTTAGCTGTGATAACCTTAAAGAACTAATCATAAACCTTAGTTCTGCTAATGCTAATACCAACATGGTATTTAGTAGAAGCTAACGCTAAAGCACTAAAATCAGCCATATTGACACTTGCACGGCACAAACACAAAATCTTACAGCGTATTTTTGGTCTAGTTTAGTACACTTGAAATAAGACACAACTAGCTTACAGGAAATTTGTTTTAACTAAATAATTTCTTAATATTGAGGATAAATCAGTATTTATCCTCAATAATATAATCCTTAATATTGATTAAGGATTTATCAGTATCCTTAATCATTTATCGTATAGTAATACATCCTTAATTTATTACTATACAATAAATTTATTGTATAGTAAATTTATTGTAAATTTACTATACAATAAATTTTCCTAGTTTATTGTATAGTAATATTACTTCCACTGGCAGATTATTTCACGTCTAACATGGGAAAAACATCTTTTTCTAAGTTAAATAATCTGCCGATGTAACTTTAATTTTTTCATCAATTTTATATATGTATATATAACTTGCTAAAAAGTTACTTGCAAGTTTTGTCTTATTTCAAGTGTTCTAAGATATTTGCACTAGAAACTTGACAAAAACACTTAGTAAGATATGGTGAATTTTGCAGTGCACTATCTGTCAATGACACTGAAAGTGTTTCAGCATATTATTTTACGAGATCCATTTTGTTTTCACACATCTGCCATAATGTTGCACTTCAGGTTGTTAGTTTTATAGTTGTTGAGTTTTGCTAACAGTTGCTGATTTTGCCTAATTTAGTCAGAAAGCACACAGGACATCAATCAGTAATCAGGCCTGGGTGTGGCCAGAAAAATGGAGCCCATTAATAAATAAAACAATAATTTAAAATGTGCTTCTTTTTTTGTCAGCTTATATTAGACTTGTTTTAAAATTAGTTTGAGGAGCTATAACGGAAGAAATCATTAAAGGGCAAATACTTTTTTTTACAACTCTGCATTTAATATGAATGTTTAAACTGTAATATATAATCTCAGAAAAGATAAATCTGTTGAAAAAAAGCATTAAGTGTTTTCCTAATTTATTGTATAGTAATAAATTGATTTACAGTACAGAAGGATAAGGATAGGAACGTCTGGCTCGTCTCGAAGGTCACCAGCAAACAAGGTCAAATGGGTCTCAGTGCTGCCAACTCTAATGCCCTTAATGTCTAATACCTCTTAATTGAGTTTGCTAAGGACTCTAATGCTCAGTGGACAGTGGATTGCCTTGGCGAATATCACATCCTACAGGGAATAATTTGGAGTTATTCCAACATGAGACCATCAAAGGCTCCGGATCTGCAAACTGTCTTTTTAGGAGATAAAACTAAATTACAGCGGAAATCATTACCAATTCCCCATGTAACTGTTGAGATTTATTATTCTACAACAAACAACAGCAAAATAAAAGTGTGGTCCTACTCGTTGAAGATGAGATCTGGGGCAAAGTAGAGCATCTGACCATTGGTGTGTTTGTAGGAGCGCCAACTGAGGCAGAAGGAGGACAGACACATCCATGAGTACTGGATCAGGGTGATTTGGTCCTCAATGGGCAGGCCCCGGAAACCTAGCACACAAACACCATAATACACACATCATAGGGCAACGTCTCGTTTACAGGAAGCAGAGATCACTTAAATGTATACAGAGTTTGTATGCGTGTGTTTATGGAAGCCACTGCATTACACACTGTTTATCTTTGTTAAAGTGTGCATATTTGTACCAGAGTTTGCTTTGACAAGATACCCAGTGACAAGTATTCGCCCATTTTTTTTTTATGTAAATCCCACAAGGCCTCTGGTTATTGGCGCTTTGTGTATGAAGCTCCAAAAATAGTAAAAGAGGAAAGTTGCCAAACTCTCAATCAAACTCTGGCAAGAATCTCCTTCTCGTGCAGAAACGTAGGCCAAGTGAGGACGCACAAGTGACTTACAGCGGCTGAGGGAATATTTCCATCTAAATACGTGACAATCTGCATTTATTTGAGGGGGTTTGTGAAAAAGGTTTGTCGAATGGCTTGAAGGCATTTAAAATTACTTTCGAATTTTTCTTGAAGTGTAGAAAGTGCAACAGTTTTAAAAAGCAGCTGGGTTTTTAATAATGCAGCACTAAAATCCTGAACAGATCAAGTGTAGAAAAAATACACATTGTTGGCAATGGCAGAACTGGTTCGTGCTCCTCTGTGTTTGTGCTCTCTCTGAACCGAGGGCAGACTGTGGCATATCTGAAAGTCGAAGGTACTCATTTTGACCCTTCTGTCTGGCTTCTATTTATACTTCCGGATATAGCAAGCAGACACCATTGGAGGTATCAAATATTTGCAATACAGCAAATTAAACATGCTCGAAGACCTACCTGTGATGCACCTTTCCATACGTATGGCACTGACTGGGATTTTAGAGGAATTTGTTTATCTCTTTCCAAACATTTTCTCATTCTCGGTTGCGGTTTTACCCATAAAATTGAATAAGATCTTCCACACAGACAATGGTCATGTAAATGAGTTCTGTTTGGAAAGCCTAATCCTGATTCTATTTAACGGTAAAATAGGATTTATTTATAATCTTGTTGAGTCTTTGAAGAATATTTTCCTGACCTAATATTCAAAATTGAAATTATGGGCTCTGGCAAAACTAGCAGTGCTGCATCTTTAATGGATAACGAGAAAAGATCTGGGAATTTTATTTTTTATACAGAGAGATGCAAAAGTTTTCAACTCTTCTGCATTTTATCACATTATCACCACCAACCCAAAAGTAATTTAGAGAGACTTTAAATTATAGACCAACATGAAGCTGTGCATAATTATAACATGGAAGGAAAATAATACATGGTTTCCAAAAGACAGTTCCTTTTAAACTGATACCCATAAACAAAATTCAGTCCATCTTTTCACCTTTATAAGTCACCAAATTTTGAGCAGACTTTTAAAATGTCACAAAAAAGAAAAAGAGAAGAATTTGCAAATGAAGTGTATTTCCATCTACTGGCTTGGAGTGAATCAACCAGGTAAGGCGTAATTTCTTCAGATGTTTATGTGGCTCTAATAAACAGGAAGTAGTGGTTCGGCATGGACCACACATTACAGAAATATGGAGAGAGGTTTTCAGCAATGTTTAGCTATCGGACAAGTTGTAATTGTAATAATGTCTGGAGATGTATAGAAAGAAATTAAATTGTAATGATTCTTACAGCAGAAACATCTGAGCAGTCATGTGAGGTAAATGTTCGAGATTATTCAATAACTTTTCCTTTTAGCACATCAACTCTTTTTCAGAAAAGCCAAAATAAACCCTAAAGTGAGCAATAAAACTTTTTGCGAAATTGAAGTTTTTTTTCTCATGCTTTTCTAATGCAATACACTGAAAAAAAGCTGTGATGGAAACACAGCTTTTGCTATATAGAAGCAATAAAGGTGACACTGTGAATACGTAAAAGAAGAAGAAGAAGAGGGTCTGGTCAGATGAGTCCAGCACGGATTTGTTTGGCCATGCAAAATGCAACATCTGGTAGAAAACTAACACTTCTCCCTACTGAACCATGGTGGTGGCAGCAACATGCTTTGGGGAAGAACTTGAAAGGAATGGTTTAGGTCAATATTTATTAATGTGTTAGAAGACCTAAATCCCATGGAGGATCTCTGGCAACATTGAAATCTCTGGTAACAAATGCTCTTCATGCACTCTGACTGAGATTGAGCTATTTTGCAAAGAGAAATGGGCAAAACATTTCAGTCTCAATTTTCGAAGCTGGTAAAGACGCAGGCTGAAATACTTAGAGCTGCATCAGAAACAAAAGTTGTTTCCACAAAGCATTGGCTCAGGAGGGATCAGCACAATGCATGTCAAACTACTTAAGACTTTTCTTTGTGGAAGCACTTAAATACAATGCATTATTTTCCTTCCTCTTTATAATTATGTAATAGTTTGCCTATATTTGCCTCTGTATCACATTCCAATAAAATATATTGAACTCTGGGATTGCAAGATCCCAAAGTTACCTGAGAAGGTAAGACTTTTTATCTCTTATATGATTTCTTTATTTGATAGATTCATAAAAATGTAATTTCACACTTTAATAGTAGCAATAAAGTATTTAATTTCATAAGCCAATGTCAACCAGGTATAAAGCTGCAGGATGTAACTTTTAAAAAGAATGTTTTTTTTTACATATTTACTGAAACTGTCACCATGTCATGACAGTCTGATATGAGACAAATAATCTGGAAAAAATTTGATCTTATTCATTTCCTGTCTGAGCTGCTATTGTTATCTGAAGAAATGCACTGTTCCTGACCAAAAACAACCAATCAGAGCCAGGAGGAGGGTCTTAGCGCTGTCAATCAACTTCATGTACTTACTGCTCAATTAAAGGCGGAATCGACCTACTGTTACAGGAAAACCGTTTATCTGCCATCATCAATGGCCATGCCAGCTATCTTTAACATTTATGATATTCTCTGCATTGCAGAAAGCAAACGGGGAGGGAAAGGAGGATGAGCAGCACCACACAGAGGGTGACTGGCAGCGCTATGACCCTCCTCCTGGCTCTGATTGGCTATTTCTAGTTAGTACTAAAAGGTAGAGGAACTTGATTTTTTTCACAGATTATCTGACTTATAACAAAGTTTCAACAAATATGTAAAAATATATATTTTTTTATAAAGTTACATACTGCAGCTTTAATGAAATATTTTAATCAGAATCGATAAAATTTTTCCCCTCATGGGGAAATATTTTTAGAACACATTTATTAAATGCATCTAAATCATCCTATAATTCAAAATCTGCCTGTATTTGTAAAAAAAAATCTAAATACATCAATTTGGGAGATTTTCTAAAAATATCTTTGAGCACTTCTTGAGTCTTTTTTTCTAATCCCTGCACAAAAGCAGCATTTAGGCCTCTGCTGGTCACTAACCTGGAAGTACTTTGGCCCACTTCACCATGCGTACCATCTGCTTTCCAGCTAGGCGGTTGAGACTGGACAGCAGGTGGTCAGTTGTGTCCGGCTGTGAGTTGTCATAGCCAGAGTACACCTCTTCGGGCTCGATCAGCTCCAGCACGCTGCAGATGGAGGGCGGCAGAAAAGGTGTGACCACCCCAGGCCCATGGGGCACCAGGGCATTGGCAGCGCTGGCACTCAGCTCCTTCTCCGAGGACAGGTAGCCGCCTCCAATGCCACCTGTGGCAATCTGGGCATCTTTGGAGCTCTGCAGGTCCTCGTTAACTCCCTTCAGTTTTAACTTTTTAGACTTCCGTGCTGTGGGGAACAAAACAACCATATTAATGGAGAATTTATGGCTACACTTCTTAAAGCTGCAGTGTGTAACTTTTATAAAATATATGTATTTTTTTGCATATTTGTTTTGTGACAGTTTGTAATGAGATAAACTGTGAATAGGTCGATCTCCAGAAATGTACAGCTCCTGATCAAAAACAACAAATCAGAACCAGGAGCAACGTCTTTGCGCTGTCAATCATTCTTGTGTACTTGCTGTTCTAAATCTAACTGTGCTAATGGTGGAGAAACAACTTACTGTAACAGGAAAGCCTTTTATCTGGCCATGCTAACTAGGTTAGCATTCATTACAGGATCTGCTATATGGGAAGAAGCTGCACACCAGGATGATTGACAGCGCTAAAACCCACTTCCTAGCTCTGACTGGTTATTCCTTGTTAGCACTGGGAGAAGTTCTGGGAGCTTGACTTATGGGAGATTATTTATGTCATACTTTACTGTGATGACATAGTGACAGTTTCAACAAATATTTAAAAGAATATTTTTATAAACGTTACATACTGAAGCTTTAATATGGAATTATGAGATCACAGCTATTTAACAAGCAGACAAAAAAAAACAAAAAAAAACATCCAAATATCAATAAACATGACATTTTTTTTTTTTTTTTTTGTGGAACTTTTTAATTTTACTTATCACATAAAGTACATATTCCATATTCCCTGTTTCTTAAAACAATTCAGTTTTGTTTGAACTCATGTGATTTTATGGACAGCCTGGTCTTATTTTAAAATATTTTATTGGAAAACTTATTCATAAAATGCAACATTATTGAGCTGACCCGCGACTTTCACTCCGCACTCAGTTTTCAGCTCTCATTAACAAGAACATTGGCTTGTTAAAATTATCAATGAAAAAGCTTATATTAAATCCCCTGGAGTCAAATTAATTATCTATTTTAATGCCAGCTCATGATTAAAGTACATAATTTTTCAGTATATTTTGAACTCTATTTTGCTCCATAATTGAATTTATTAAGTTTAAGCTCTGTTATCGTGCATCAATAAAATACATCCACCTATTAAATCAGTGGAGAAACTGCGCAATTCTGGCACTCACACATTTTACAATATAGGAATGTATAATAAATGAAGAAGTATTTTGGTCTTTAAGTGTAATGGTAATGTGATTGTTTCACTGATTACTTTCCACATGTGAGACAGAGTGAGCTTATTTCACTGTGAGGAATGTCACAGCTGGAGAAGGATTTCAAATAACCTTGAATGTCCAGACCTGGTTAAAATCTTAAAATAAAAAAACAAACAAACAAAAAAACATACCAGACATTTAGGAGATGCTTTATATTTACCATTTGTTGTCAAGTCTGGGTTAGATTTTATTTTATTTTTTTACAATAAATAGTAATAATAAAAAAAAACTATTTCTCATTCAACTTTTCAGCTGCTGCAGAAATCATAATATATATTATTACAAAAACTTTGTTGAGATTTCTAATTTGTTTATCTCTTTATTTGCAACTTGAAACTTATTCAATGGACTAAAAAGCTGTTAAAACGATGGAATATCGTTCATCATTCATCATCCGCTTTAAGCTTTCATAATGTCTCAGGTGTTTTCATCAGCTCCTGTTTTATCATCATCTGTCGCCTCAGTTGGAAACTGACCTCTGTGTCTTGTGTTTATTTAACTCAGCAGTCATTTGTTGTTATTCAGACATTATCCTGAATCATGAGTGAAATTATGAAATATTTTATTATTCGTAGTTCCTGAACGTTCAAACAGTGACTGGTGGTATAATACCAGGAGAACTGTAGTGATATTCTGCCATCTGATAGTCTAATTGTTAAATAATTAACAATATAGTGTTACTTCTGAGCCTGTTGCATGTTTAACATTAATTACAAAAGCTTTTTTATGACTGACTGGGACAACAGGTGGTGTATTGTTGGTATTGGTTTTCTGCTTCGGAACAAACTTTAACACTCTTCTTTCTTTGTGTGCAATAACTAAAAGGTTTAAGATGGTTTAGGTTTTCTAGAGAATCATTTTTTTAATTCTTTGTTTGGGATGATGCTCAGTATTTCTTACTGCTTGATTATCACCAGCGTTTTATTCTCTTTTTTTCCGTTTATCTCCCAGTTAATCTCTCCAGTTTTTCACGATTCCATGATCTCAGAAATTCACACAAAATCAACAAATTCCCAAATTTTTCCACGCCAATGGATGCTAATATGAGTTTATTGCTAACTTTCCGTAAAATTGTAAAAAAGAAAAACATTTAAGAGACCGCAGGTGGCAGTATTTCTTACTTTTACTACACTGCTCCTTCAACTTGACTTGATATCAAGGAATAGATCGATATGGTAACAGAAGTCCCATTATTCTTTAAGGAATAAAAATGTTTTTTGCTTTTCTTTTGCTCATCCTTTTTCATCTTTATGTAGATTTTGGAATAGGTTTAGTCAAATTTCTAATATATCACTGCAAAATCAGTGACATTGATTGCAAAAAACATCACAATAAATTGCAAAATCCTGAAGGGATTGCCTCGCTTATACTCGAATGCCAACCGTATGGATATGTTTTATTAAAGAAAGACTCTCCATGGAGGTAAAGAGAAGGACTTACACTACTATTATAGCCTTTTGAGACTTTAACAAGTGAGAATATTATAGAGCATGTATGTTCTAAGATACATTTTAAATCAATCACAGGAACCAGAGCTTAAGTGCTATAAAAGTGTTATAAATTATGTCTTTAGACACAATTTAGACACAACTTGCTAAGTCTTTTGCTGACTTAGCAAGTTGTAAGTCAGATCAAACCTCTTATTCTTCCTTTTTCTTGCTGTCGAGATGGGTGCAGTTTATTTAAAATTCATTACACCTGTTTGTTTCCACAGTAAGGAATGGCAATGTGGGGCTTTAAACTATAACTGCAAATAAAAACAGTAACCTGTTATCAATGCTTCATTATCACATTTGGTAATAATTGCGGCTGCAACAGTAAAATAAACTATTTTTTTTCTAATCTCCTCTCCCCCCCCCCAGTTCTATGAGGCCAGGCTAAGAAAATAGAAAACATAAAATTGCAAGAATAAAGTCGTACAGGAATAAAATCATAAAAATGTAAGAATAAAGTAGAAAAAATATGAGAATAAAGTTATTCTCGCAATATCATATGGCTTTATTCTTGAAATATTAGGACTTTATTCTTATATTGTAACTATATTCTTCTATTATTTTAACTTTATTATTGTAAGACTTTGTTTTTCTTGTAATATTATGACTTTGTTCTCATAATTTTATTAAATTTTCTTTCCATGGCCCTAACACACAATCATAGGACTCTTTTCAAGCAGTCTAATTTTTACTAAATTACAACACTGAGCCTTCATCAGAACATGAAATACAGTAGACGTGATTTAAACTCATGAACATCTAATGACTCAGCATCTCTAGGCCTCCTGTGACTACAGCCAGACCTACTTTTCCATATCTATCGCTCCCTATAAACAGACTCACGCTTCCTCAGGTGTTGACATGTGACAGAGCAAATCTGGAATTTCAAGCAGCTCACCTCCAAGGTTCATCCCAGCCTGAAGACACTTCCGTACACGACAGGCTGGGCAGTTTTTCCTTCGGATCTTATCAATGATGCAGTCATTTCTGCCAGCGCACAGGTAGTTGTGCTGACCTGAAAGAACAAACAGACCTTATGAATTTGGAGCCTCACATGACGCATCAAAGAAAAAAATGTGGTATTTGACAATCATAGAGAAGAATCACCTTGAATTAAAAAAAAATAATAATAATTAATTATCTGAAAATTCATAAACATCCTGGTGAAAAGTAAATGAATTAGTTATTTTTCTTGTGCTACCAACCATACATGACTGTTAGTTGTTGTACAGTAAATAGCATGAGGGATTTGGTGGAAGCAGGGCACTGGCTGCAGCTCGGCTATTTCTGACAGTGATGCTAACATGGCGAGAATCCCTCCTGCCTCCTGCCTAGCCCTTAGCTAAACCCAATGATCTCCCATTTCAGAGTGCTTCCTTCCGCTCCACTAGCTCTTCACTGTACAGCTCCCCTCCTCCTCCTCCTCCTCTTTTCACTCGTCTTCTCCTCTATAACTGCGTCTCAATCCCTTTTTTCCCACAGGTCCGCCAGCCTCTGAGCACCGTACACCCACACACAGACATGCTCCTGCCTATGCACAGTCATTCACTCACAAATGCACACATGCATGAAGACACACACATGTATAGATATTTTCATATTGGTAATAAAACACACATTCAAAAAACAACACAGCGCTGGCTCAGACTGAATGGCACGCAGAGGTATTGTGACCTCAGTGACCCCCAATGCTATGTTTACTTTCCCCAGGCTTTTAGTTGACATTGTGTTAATATAATGTTGTATAAATGTGTCCATGTTCATAAGTACCTTCCTGTATGCTTATTTCACAACTTACAAGATTTTCGCACTGACTGAATGTCACGTATGAGCATGTTTGTTTGTTTACTTGCAGTTATCTGCAAAGAAGACATTCTGTGACTTATCCTTACAATCTACATCATGGGATTTATGTTTTTTTGTGTATGGAGCAGAAGTTGTTTTCTGAGCTAGCAGGAGCAGTGCGCAGTGTGTCTGTCTGGCTGCTGCCAAAAGCCAAGGAACCGAGCTGCAGGAGGAGAGGCAGCAGCTGTAGCCCCACCACTATTTCTGGCTAAATCACATGACCGTTACATAAGCCCATTTTTCTTGCTCTAAAAAACAGTAAACTGCGACACAGGAAACACAACGGAGCCATATCCTTCCCCACCTCTCCCCCAACCCCCTCCTGCTCACATAGAAACACATGCACTTGGATAGGACAGGATGGGAATTCTGAAAAACTCCAAAGCTTTCCATGTCAACTGAATTTGCTCACTCCTGTGTGTCTTGTCAATTACTGTCAGAGTGAAACACACTTGAAGAGGCCTAGTCAAACTGTGCCGCTTTGGATGGATGTGCGTTCGGCAGTGGGTGTATCTGAGAGGGAGAGAATTTGTTTATTTATTCACTGTTTGCATGCACTCACACAGCGTGTTTACCTCTGAATATATGCATTTGCCTATCAGTCCTGCAAGTGGCAGGGTTACAGGCAAGAGTTACTTTTCAGTCTTACTCTAGGAAAATGAAGAAAATTGATTTTTTGGATTGCAATATCAGATTTTATACTTGCAATTTAATGTACACATTATTTTTCTAAATATTATCTCTATTTCTAGAGATGATATTAATATCTGTTTTGGTCCCAAAATTGAAAACACATTCTAGGTCTGGTATTGTGACAATGTACCCAATCCACATTCAGTCAAATCCTATGCTTTATTATTTATTTTATGCTATTTAGAATTCCCAACTGCACTTTCTGAACCATTTGAAAGAAGGTTTGTTTCCATTTGTTTTTACATGTTTTGCTAAGATAGTCAACCTGTTGTTTTTGTCAGTTTCTTGATTATTTATTGTACTTTGGCTGTTATCCTCCTTATTGCACTGACAGAATAAATTAAACTTGTTTGACTTGGTCCAGAGTTACAAAATCTATTTGAAATTAAGTGCATTTATGTCTGTTTTTTTTTTTTTTTTTTTTTTTATTGGTTTCTGTCATTTCTGCTGTTTTCTGTTTAGGATTGGTATCAACGGGTACTAAACATCGGAT
>CAEFZX010031038.1:0-12723 GCA_903066825.1 Alfaro cultratus | reverse complement strand
CGTCCGCCAAGTTTGGTGAGTTTTTGAATATGATAAAGCTCCCAAAAAGGCAATTCATTTGGGTGGAAGAATAAGAATAATAATAATAATAAGAAACAGTACAAAAACAATAGGCCTTCGCAGCGCTTTGCTGCTCGGGCCTAATAATAATACTGAACCAAACTCACACTCTTATTCTATACATGGGAACGATAAGCTAAAATAACAGATTGTGAGGATATTCCTGCAAATCGGATAGAAAATTTGAGCTAAAAGAGGTAAAAACACTCGAGATGTACATATTGTATTACATGTAGGAAGGTTCATTGTATCTGAAGCCAGAGTTGGCATTAGATAGATACACAGAGCGTCTGACGCATGAGCAGCGGCCATGTTTATTTGTGTCGTTCTTTTAATAGCAAGAGTTTCACTTCAAACTCGCCTCTGGAGGAGCAGATGTCCCAGCATGATGCTCATAAATCTGCTTCCGAGGCAGAAACAACAACTCAGCAGATAAAAACCCAGCACAATCAATCCTGGGAGGAAAATGTCACTGAACTTCTCCGTTCAGGTGTTCTGGGGAAGGCGGCAGCCGGTGCGGAGCAAGGGAAGGCTCAATGCGGCCAGGCATTTAGATAGAGGGAGAGAGAGAAAGAAGCACACTTCGTCTTTCATCCGGTATCTCACTGAAGGTGTCAGGTGACTGACAGCGAGCTCAGGGAGTGTAACGCGGCGCTGATATGAAAGCACCGCCGCAGGAGGAGGCACTGATAACACTGCGGCCCAGCAGGAGCTCCGATGGAGTCAGTCAAGCTGCTGCTGGTTCCACTGGAAAGCAGCCGTTCAGGACCGCTTCTCGCTACACCTGGGCATGTCTAGACTGGAAACAGTGTTCACACAAAACGTAAAAACTCTCTCAAATACGCCCCTGAAATGACCATTTATCTGATAAGTTCAGTTTTTTGGGTCAAACCTTTGACAGAAAGTCTCCTAAGACATGTACTTCTCTCAAACTTTTAAGAAAAGAAAGAAACAAAGAACGAGAGAGAGTAAGAAAGGAAAGAGAAATAGAAACAAAGAAAGAGGAAAAGAAATATAGAAAAAGAAAAATAGACAGAGAAAAAGAATAAAGGAAAAATTAAAAAATGAAGTAAAGAGATAAATTGAAAAAAAAGAAAGAGAAAGAAAAAGAATGAAAGAAGCATACAGCACTCTAAACCATCTTTAACCTTTTAAAATAGCAATGTTGCTTACTGCAAATAAAAAAAGCGATCTGCCCCCATGAGAGGCGAACCAGCACAGCAGGAACCACTGACCCGATGAACGAGTACGCGCTGAAGCTCTGAGACTCTATTTATAGGAATCGGGCAGAAACCTCGGCAGAGCTTTTCAGAAATGTCAACCACTCGAAGCGCTTTCACGCTACAATCACAACCATCCGGCTGCACTCACAAACACACGCAGTCGTACACTGACACGCAGGACCAGCTGGGGTCAAGCGCCTTGCCCAAGGGCGCGACAACGCGTGGTGGGCGAAGGTGCTGGAACTGAACTCTTAACTCACAAGACCGAATTAGAAGCAATCTATCATGTTATCTCCTTCCTAAAATAATGACCAAAGTCATTTTTTGCCAAAAAATAAAAATAAAAAATCACCACCTCTTTCTTCACTTTGGCAAAAAAATGACTGGTGATTATCTGAGGAAGGTGACGATGTATTGCATTTGTGTTCAGGAATTATCTGTTTCTCTAAAACTTTTAATGTGTATCTTTACACATATGAAGCTTTAACAGAGTCGCATTACGTGAGACGCTTCATTACCAGAACACAAGAGTTTGAAAGAGAGCAGATAAATATATAATCAGGGCCGGTCCGAGCCCTTTTGGGGCCCTAAGCAGCTTTTTCTTGCGGGGCCCCCATACCAACATGTCAACACCTGATGATTTCTAATTCCTAAGCTACACTATGTGTGTAACACACCTGGCATCATTAGCATAATCCGTAATTAGCATACATTATACCGGTACTATTATGACTATTGATTTCAACCTTACAGGAATAACAAACCAAAAAAAATCATTTGGATTTTAAAATGCAGAGAGGCATTAAAGTGTGCCATTTTACTTTAACTATTAGAAAGTAACGTCAACTTATAAACACTAAATTTAACATCTTATGTTTCCCCAACACTGGCAGCAGCCATCAACAAAAAGAGATTAATCATTACTATCTATAAAAATAATATAGTAATAGAATTTCATTAGCATTTTTCAGTGTTATTTTAAATATATTTTTTTTCTATCATGCTAGTTTATTGCTCTTGGTGGCCCCCTGGTGGCGTGGGGGCCCTAAGCAGCCGCTTACCTCGCACTGCCCTGGGCCGGCCCTGTATATAATGAATGTTGCTGTTTGCTACTATTAAGAATGGATATCCTAGTTGTCAGTGTTAATATTGGTATTATTTATTACAACAAAAAATTGTAAGAAAGGTATGAGGGGAAAGTAAAGTTCCTGGGTAGCTCACATCCATGGCTAATGCCTTGCTAGCTCTAAACAAGTTAATTACTTGTGAAAAAAACATATTATTCTGAAATCTAAATATATGTCCTGTGATTCTTTAAGAAATGTTCTTATGAAACAGCAGCCCATCTGTCTTCACCTGGAACAGTGTTTCTGATGTGCCAGCTGCCATTATGCAAAGCCTCGTCGTCCTCTCATTGCAGCAGCTCTGTCAGTGTCCTTGCTCTGATAGCCTGCTCTGTAACAGGATAGGATGACCTCTGACCTGAAACAACTGTATCTGGCTCTGATGTTTCTTTCCATGCAGCTCTTTGTCACGGTGAAAACTCTGGCTGGGTGCAGGAGGGTGGGGGCTGATTGCTTTCAAAGAGCGCGTAGCAAAATGCAACGTGCATTAAAATATGCACGTCATTCAAAGCAAGGCGTTCTGGCAAACAGTGACGACACAGAAAGATGCCAGGTATAATCTGAGGGTGTTTTCACACCTAAAGCGGACTGACCACACCCAAACAACTTCCCATCATTCTAATGCCAGAAAAGTTACTCACAAGTGAAAAAATATTTTCTACCAGGAGTAGAGATCAGGAGCAGAGGTCAGATTTTGCAGTACTCAGAGAAACAAACCCAAGAGCTTAAAGAGGAACAAGAAAAACACTCAAGAAGTACGTCTTGTTAAGGCCTGCGAGGAGAAACACCCTTTCTCTACAAAGAATATTCCGCCATGTTTTAGGTTTGCAGCACAGGACTTCTAGAGCAGCATCTCTTGGACTGGTGAGCAGCATGGCGGCTTTTGCCAAGCACGGTGGTGAAGTGGTGATGATTCAGACTTGCTTCGTAGTCACACTCGTCCCCCGTGAAGTCCTCTGTATGCCGAAGCGTTGTAGATTCAAAATGTGAGTCTGTGTGAGAGCTGAAGATCAGGCTGGCCTGCCTCAGAGGCTGCAGCGCAACCGCAGGAGAACCGCAACGAACCGAAGCAACGTTTTGAACAAGTTCCTCCACAGTGATGTGTGTGTCTGTGTGTCACACAGGAAATAACTAAATTAACTTGTCATTGCTAAAAAGAGGACTGTGGGAGTTCTCAGGAGGTTTAACACAGAGCTTGACAGTGTTGAATCTGCTGTGTGTTTCTGTACACTTTAAGTCAGATTTAATTGGTGTTAGAGCCTCTTTTACGGTGGCCCTGAGGTGAAAACCACTTCAGCAAATTGAAAGCACAATTACAAATTACAAAAGCGTGAATGAAAAAACATGAACGAAACGGAAGAGGTATGTTCCAGTAGGAGATGTAAGAAATTGCTGATTGGACTACAGCTCTTTTTTACTTTTGAACTGGAAGTTATTCTGGCTTTAACGTTCGTTAGAACATTAAAGATCCATGGCTTTCGTGGATGATGTCAAGAAGCGGTGTCGGTGTGGTGGTGAGGTGGTAGTGAGGCAGAGGCAGGAGACCCAGGTTATGGCAAAAATGAAGGATTTAATGATGAACAAAAACCGGTAAACAGTCCAAAAACCCCGGCAGCACTGCTGAGCGGAGAACAGATGGCTCACAGGTAGCGACAAGGCAGACGAATGGACAGGACAAGTAACGACAGACTACGCAGAGACGACAACTCAGACAAGGACCCGACGAGGAATACAGGACACAGGTGGAACTAAATACACAGGGAGATAATCACGGGACGAGACACACCTGGGAAACAATCAAGGGGAGGACAGGACAACGGAGAGCACAGAGACACAGAAAACTCGAAATAACTACACAGAAAACACAGATCCTGACAGATGATGCAAGTCTACATTTTACTGAAACTGAAATATGACCAAGTCTGCAGAAAGTCCTGAATCTTCTTTTAAACTTTGCCTTCAATTTTTCTTCTTTTTTGTAGCAAATGCCTGAAGAAGTGTGGCAAAAAAAAAAATGGGTCAAATTCTTTTAGTGTTGGATTTTTCCCCCCTCCCCAACTCAATGTTTAAAATGTAAGATTGGATTAGGAAAATCAGCGCAACATAACCTGAATTCATTTCAGACTTTTTTTTATTTTATTTTTATATCCTTTACGTTCTTTCCTTCATGTTATAACGCTTTCCTTCATGTTGTAACGCTTTCCTTCATGTTGTAACGCTTTCGCTTATGTTGTAAAGTTTTCGTTCATGTTGTAAAGTTTTCCTTCATGTTGTTAAGTTTTCGTTCATGTTGTAAAGTTTTCCTTCATGTTGTAACGCTTTTGTTCATGTTGTAACGCTTTCCTTCATGTTGTAACGCTTTTTTTCATGTTGTAACGCTTTCCTTCATGTTGTAAAGTTTTCGCTCATGTTGTAAAGTTTTCCTTAATGTTGTAAAGTTTTCGTTCATGTTGTAACGCTTTTGTAATTTGTAATTGTGCTTTCAATTTGCTGAAGTGGTTTGCACCTCAGGCCACCATACTCTTTTGACCAGACGGTTCAGACTTATTCCGTTCAAACGCCATCATGGGCTTAAAGTAATCAAATCAAACTAACATCGGAGTTAGTCAGGTCACGAAAGGAATTAAAAACTACCCTCCCCTTAACCTCCTCAACATTTAATTATTTTTACATGGCTTGACCCAGAAAAAGAATGGGGGAAAAAAAAAAAAATCCCCCTTCCTGGAAAACACATCTCTTCATCTTGTGACCGTGCCATGAACAATAGTGCATGTGTGTTGCTCTTCCCGCTCGCCGGCTTCCTCCTATAAATAGGCGGCACGGCGGCTCTGCACTCCCAGGTGGAGAGGAGAGCGTGATTATTAAAAACCACCCCGGCGGCCCCGCGGGGACCAAGCGGCTTTCTCGACTCCATCTGTCTCTTTCTTTATATCGCGAGATCCAGCTTTTCATCAGCGGCCCGTACAGGTGACTGAACGCTGACGGTGCAGAGCTGTAGGAGTTTTTGTTCCTGCAGAAATGAGGTCATGATGCAGATATGCAAAAACAAAACAAAACACAAAAACAACAACAACAAAAAAAAAAAAAACAGTAAAATAAGAACGCCTTCAGAGTGTTTTTGTTTTTTAACATCCTTTGAGGATTGTGAATTTACAGTATGGATTTAATCCTAAAGATATGATACTAGGCTCACACAACAGCTCTCTTTAATCTCTGTCGTTTTTTTTCTTCTTCTGCAAAGCAGGAGGTTTTGAAAATAGAAGCTAAAACGCGACTCAGCAGTCGTTCCCCGGAGAACAAAGCGACGTGTTGCAAGTGTGTTTGCGTGCACATGCAGGAAGGATCACTGTGCCCTTGGCTGTGAGGCAGAATGGTGAAGCTAATTACAAGCTCAAAGAATCCCAAATTAAATCCAAAATTAGAAAGTGAACACCTCCCACTGGTGGCCGGAACAGCGGCGACAGACAGTCAGTACAGGAGAAAATAGGATTGAGAGAGAGAGAGAGAGAGAGAGAGAGAGAGAGAGAGAGAGTGAGAGAAAAGAGGTGAAATGTAAAACATTTAGAGAGCAGAAATAAAACATTTGGCTGTAAACGTTGAAGTTTTGAACTCTGGGCCTTTAGAGGATTGAAACTCAAAGTTTTGAAGTTTGTTACGTAGTAGTTAAAAACACACACACACACACACACACACACAAAAACCCACTATTACTCATGCTCATCTCTCGTTTCAGTATGAAAGAATCCCAAACTAAATCCAAAATTAGAAAGTGAACACCTAAGCCAAAGTCTCTGGGAATATTAAAAGAAATGTTGGTTTGAGTTCCTGACTGCTTAGATGCAGCATTATGACGGTGCTTTACAAGTTTATCCAGGTCACTGGAATATACTCACATTAAAGAACTATTTTAAGTGAATGTTTTTTAAAATTTTTTATGAGTTATGATCTTTTCTTTTTGTAGACTGGCTTGTGGGAATATTTGCTGTGTAATCTTTCTAAAATCCCTGTTCTTTAAAATCAGGTCACCTGCCTGGAGAGCATTAATATCTACAGAAACTCGCTGCAACTCGGCCAGAGTTCATCACAAAGGATGAAATATGCTTTTAAAAAAACAGTAGTGGCTCCTAAAACATATCTTCTTTCTCCTTGGACTTACAGGTTGCTACCCTGAACTAGAAAGATTACTTCTCCAGAAATCTAGAGAAGTATCATGTACGGCTGCAAACATAAAAAAAAACAAAAAAACATAGCAGGCCAATTTCTATGTAATGCCACAAACTTCTACTCAAACCATAGAAGAAATGAGAGCAGAGCTGAGAGGCGCACTGAGAGGAGGCGCGCTCTGCTCACTGAGTCCTACAAGATGGGACCTGACGTGTGCATGGAGTGTTAAACTCCCTCTCATTCACAGAGTTTACCAACACACTGCGCTTCAGAGCCAAACCTCATCTCAGAACAGATTCCCCAGCACTAATCCGCTCCCGCCTCCAATCCTCCTTACGTAACAGACAAACATTTTGTTTGTCGGCCAGTTGCAAAACGTCGCAACAGATTAAAACACTTCATATTTCTGTCATTATAACTTATTGCTATCAAAACAGACACAGAGTGTCTTTTGCGAGGCCTCGAAGGGGAACACAAACAAACCTCTTGTAAATCTCTGTGTGAGAATGTGTGTATGAGCTTGACCATTGTTTTACATCAAATACAGGACAAAATGAGGCTGTGAAAATAAATCTCGCAGGGCTGGAACCCACGATCATCGCACAGGATGCAGATGGTTTGTGTAGGGAGAGAGAGGGGAAAAAAACAAACAAAACAAAAACACGTCAAAGCAGTGAAAGTTGCAAAGAGCTGCGTGACATTTGCCTGAAGTGGCCGTGCGTGTCGTCGTCTTTGGAGGGGTCCAGGTCGTGTGTGGAGAGGAGGCCTGTTACTTCGCCCTGCTCCTGCTGCTCGGTCATGCTCCTGGCCCTAGACACACACACACACACATACACACACACAGAACTTAGCGTTATTAACAGGCACATCTCCCCCCCTTGGTCCCCACGAGAGAGAGAGAGGGAGAGAGGGAGAGAGGGAGAGCTTCCCCGAATGGTTTCTGGGTCAAAACAAGCGGACTCTGTCTTATCGCAGTGATGCAACGCTTCCAGTTGGATTCGGCTTGTTTTGTAGTACATTTAAAAGAAAGAAGAGAAGAAAAATGCCTACTTGGCAGAATAAAATTGTGTTCTGGTGCTTTTGGTAAATAGGTCAGTGTGTACTCGCGCCCAGATGTCTCATGCAGAAAAAGTAGAGCACCTTAGTTAGAGACTGTGCAGATGGCTGACCTGATGCTCCCCCCCCCCCCCGGCGCTTGAAAAACACACACTTCAGACGTCACCACGTGCAACCTCAGCGTGTTGCAAAACATAACGGTAACACAAGAAAAATCTCCAATGCACGTGTTTTTTATTTAAAATAATTTTAAAGTTAAAGTTACTTATGAGTTGGTTGGTAATAATCACCTGAAGCTAAAGGGAGGACGGTTTGAAATAAAGCTGTTTTTTGTTTTTCCATCTTTGTGTTCGGTGTGATGGATTTTGTTGCTCAGGTCAGTTCAAGGCCTCGCTGATGTTGATTTGCACACAGTTCAAAACAGACGCCAGGAGCTGGTTTTGTCTCCAAGTCTCCGTCCGCAGTGAAGCCGTCCAGGATTTTTATGGCCAGCGTCCTCAAGTCGACACCTGCTGGCGCTCCCACCTGGCCGCCGCACTTCAACAGAAACGTTTTAGCTCTAAGGCCAGCCGTCAGTAGCTTGATATCCAATAGTTCAACACGACAGTGAAGATTTACATGTTAAAGCACTTTAATTTGAGGGCGTCTCTTTTAGCCAAATATTTTCCACTTACGTTTCACGATGGTTCCTAGCAAAAATTTTGATATGTAAACTTTTCCCACAATTTTTCACATTAAAACCAGAAACCTCAGGGTACTCCATAAAATGTTATGTGACAGTCCAACACAATGCAACGTGTACTTATGAGATATTAAGAGAAATAGACAAAGATTTCATCTTTACATGTTCAAAAAGTCCAGGGGGCTGAATGTAAATGCATGCCACACATTTTAGATCTTTATTTGTCAAAAAACATGCATATATATATTTTGCTTTGACTTTCACAATTAAGCACTACTTTGTGTTGAACTATTATATAAAGCCCAACCCAATGAAATGAATTGTATTTGTTATGTAACAAGTTGTGTTTACCTGAAATAAATTTCATACATGTAGAGAACTGCTAACTATCCTGACAACGTCATCATATGAGAAATCTGTCATCAGTATATAATTATATAACAAGCTGACAACTTGACAACCGTACTGCAATTTTTATTGACAAACCAAAAACCATGGCTATTATGCCAGTGACGTTACCACAAAACTCTTAAAACTGACACATTTACTTCGCTAACATCATTTTGGTGATTTCCCAAAATGTAGCATGTCATTTTGGAAAATCATTTTGTCTCATCATCAGACCACAGAACGCTCCCCTCAGAGGCTCCTGCATGTCTTTAGATAAACTCCGGGCAAGATTAAGATTAAATCTAAGCTTTTTGTTGCACTCTACCATAAACTCTGGCCACTGAAGGACCCGGCGAACTCTCTGCAGCGTTAAGCTCCTTCCGGGTGGCTGCAGGTGTCTTCGACATCCTTCCTCTCCAGTCCTCTTCTTTCCAAATCACTCAGAGAGCTCCCGGCAGATTTAGATAAGAACTACACTCCTCTAACCTGCTAATTACGGATTTAACCAAACTGCATGTGACGTCCAATGTGCTGAAAATCTTTTTTGACTGCATCTTCAAGCAGCCGATACACACACCAGTTCCACTCAGGTGATGCTCGTTTCTCTAACTATGACGCCGGCAACATCAAATCGTCTAAACTTAAACTTATCAACTGGATCAATCAGAATTTCATTTATAGAACCACTACAATCAGCTGACATATCAGAAAGTGTGTGGATGTTCTTCCTGAGCATTGTATGTTCTGAACATTAAATTTAGCGCTCAGACTCGCTGCATATTGACATTTGTAAGGGTCTTGCTCCATGGTTATCACTGTGGTTTTTTAAAGCCCATTATTTCCTTCACATCCCTGTTTTTTTCTGCCTTCCTAACATGGATGCAAACACGTCGCCTCTGTGCCGTCCTCTGGGGGCTGCGGGAAGTCGCTACCACCTGCTCCTGTGTAATTACGGGTGCTGATGGAAACAGGCAACCTGCGTGGAGTTTCCAGCGTATTATCTCTAATTGGCCAGAAGCTTTACGTCAGCCGCTGACCTGTTCAAACAACAATGGCTTTCTGATGCTTGGAGGTAGAGCTGACCGCTTATGTGGGATCGCAGAGGATTAAATGGGACATTTAAAAAAAAGAAGCTTTTTGTAATAGATAAGACTGGGACCTGTGGGTCTTTCCACTTTTAATCTAAGTTTAAAGGATTCAGGGATTAATCTGAGGGTAAAATGGGGACTTAAAATGTGCTGTTTGGTAAAAAGATGTCCTGATATCAACTCTTTACCACAAAAATATGATGCTTTTTAATGCTAAACTGCATTGGTCATGGTCGGACTTAAACAGTAACTCACATTGGGGCAGCAGCCTGGGGCACGGAGGTGTTGAGGGCGGCAGTGGGGGGATAAAATCTGGTTTTTAGTGCCAACTGCGTTGCACTAAAAGGGAATGTTCAGGAACACGGCAAACATGAGGAGCCATATTTTACCTGGAGGTGGAACTGAAGCAGCTGATCTCATCTGCCGCCAAACACCCAAAACACACCAAACGAGCTACGCTAACGCAGAAAAAACTAAGCTAGTCACGGAGATTATTGCAAATTTTACCATAAAGGATCTGGGAACATTAGAAAATTGCAGCAACACGTAATGTAGGGAATAATGACCCTACATTTTCTGTGACGACGACCAACGTGTTTGGTCAAACAAAAGCAGTCGAATGGCCGACTAAATGTGAATGCAAACGTCGCAGGTTGTTTTATTTGAAATCATCGGCAGAAACCGAAACGTGACCTTTGATCCCAGAACATGTGAAATGTAACAGCAGCAAGTATCAGGCTCATGTGACATCACCTGAAGGCCAGGCATATTAAAGATCTGTGGGTGGTTTTTTTTGTTTGTTTTTTTAACTAATGGAGGCTGTTCAAGAGACAAAACTGCACAAACTTTTAAAACCACAACAAATTTAAAATTTAAAGACGTATCCTCAGGGAGACAGACTTTTGTGTGCTCTTTTAAAGTGGATTCATAAGTCTGAAGGTGTTTTTCTCTGGGCTTTGACTCGTTCATGTTCCAGTCTTTGTTTCCTACAATGTAATTTAAAGGCTGCTATCCTTAGCTTGATTAAGACACAAACAAACTTTATGATCATGCAACATCCCCAGCTCATATCAAAAGAGCAGGACAAATTAAAGAAGATCCGTAGAGAGAGCTGAACATGTTCAACTCCAAGATGAAAAGAGAAGTGAGCTCAAGCGAGTTCCCTATTAGAAATTCTTGCAAATGCGTCTCAAGGTGAGAAAAACCGAAGACTGGTGAAATGAGCCACCGCAAAGGCAGCCTTTCATGATATTCTCAAATGAGCTCCTTAAACATGAGATGCACCAACCCATGAAACAATAACTAATAAACACATAAATAGCAGCAACATCCACACATGCAGCATCAAATTACAACAACAAACTTAAATGTATACGCTATTGATTTCCTGCACTCGACCAAAACAAAGTAGTGAACAACTGCTGGAGGAGAAGGTTTTAAAAGCGTTTAAATTTGACTAAGCCTCTTTTACTCTGATGCCATCCAATGATACTTGAGAAACAAACAACTGCAAACGTTAACACCTAAATTGACAGGCTGAGCAACTGTGTCTTTCCCTCCATGCCTCCAGCTTTTACGGACGAGCGGCAAGAGGAGACTTGTCAAAGTTGATGGGAAGACATGGCGACACTGAAAGCAAATCTGTTAGCGCTTGCCAACGTCTTGAGACTGGTCATTGGAGGTTCACCTCAACAGGCAGAGCTGCAACGCCGCGGCTTTTATCACTTGGGTCCCAAGTGAGGGACCCAGACACGCTCAAGTGAGGGAGCGTGTCTGGGTTTGAATATTCAAACCCAGACACGTTTGAATATTCAAACGTGTCTGGGTTTTGGACCCACATCCCTATGATCTGTCTGTCCATGTCCTTCTTTGACTCTTGGGAGAAACATTTTGCGTTGTCACAAGACATCCTCCAATCCAATAAGCTGTAATCTTGTTAGAGGCTGTTAGTCAGTGAGAGGGTGGAAGCAACACTTTCTGCCCCCATTTCCCTGCAATCCTTCAGCAACCATGTTGTTGTTGTTGTTGTTGTTGTTTTATGCAAAACAACCGAAGGCTCCACCATCAAACATTGAGGACACTTTTTTTTTTTTAAACAGTCTGTCCTTGATTATAATCAGTTACAGGTGTTGTGTCACCATCCTATTTCCACACCAGCAGTAACTGACACTATCGGCTTACAGTGCCATCCTGTCGTTTTCCTGCAGTTTAATCCGACGCATTTGCATAGAAACAAATTGCAGTTACGCCAGCGCAGCCAACCTTTGCTGTCAGACGATGTGCGATATCACAAAACGGCAGCATGACAGGTAATTGTTATTACTGGCTGTGCAGGGGGAAATGTTTATTATGATGAGCTTGCAGTGGGTTTCTCGAACTTAGACAAACAATGGCATGAATTCAAAACAAACAAAACCAAAATAAATGCAAAGCAGGAAATGAATATCTGCCACTTTTGCAACTCGGGTAAAAATACCCTGGATCTCTTGGTAACATTATTCTCTTTTGGGGGGTTTTTCCTTCTCCCCTCATGCGTCCTTTATATCCATGTATTTTCCTATTGCAATGCATCGTCTTTATTTGTTCTTGTTGTATTTTACGGGAAGAAAGCCAATCACAGTGCAAAAGAGGTCCAGCCTTTGGACTCTGACATCTGCACTGCTTGAGGCCTCCTGAAATAACCTCCCCATTGTGCAAGTGCCTCAAAACAGCCTTTGATGGGAGAGGTGTGTTAAAGTCTGCACAAAGCTCCAAGTGTTAACCTTTCTGAAGATTAAGGGGAGCACAATAAGTGCTGTTTATAGCTCGCTGGGATTTAAGGATAAACAGAAGTTACAAAAATAACAGTTTAGGGAAAATAGAAAAATCTTTTTGTTTGGTAAGGTGTTATACTGTGAAATATTAGTTTAATTTAAATGTCATAAGCATTTTCTTTT
>CAEFZX010031037.1:0-18858 GCA_903066825.1 Alfaro cultratus | reverse complement strand
AACAGTTATTCTCTTGTATTGTTTTTTATTGATTATCGACAACGGCTCCAGTAGACGAATTTAGTTTCCTGATTTCAGATGCGATCTCGTTCCTTAGAGCATTAAGTACTGGGAACCCTACCCTTACCCATTCATACATTTTTTTTCTGCAGCTGAGTTCCTATTTATGTGATGTGCTGGTTTCATCAATACTTCAATTAATTTTAGATTGTTTTACTTTCCCAGCTACTGTCAATATTTAAAAGGTTCCGGTAGGGAGATAAATATCCAGATTTTGTATATTTTATATGTCCGGTGCCTTGGTTTTGCTTGTTAATTTTAATCTGCCACCTATGTGGTCTTTAGACAACATCAAACATTTTGCAGAGCTCTTTACATCCTTTGAGCTTCAGATTTTGACAATACAACTTTAGTGTACAGTGTACGTATTTTTGTGTACTTAACACAAATTAGCTAATACTTATGACTTTGAATTACAGTATTAAACAATATTCAATTTATTTACCAACAAAAATTCTGTGTACAACGACTTTGTGCTCAGATATAGAAGTTGACTTTTATTGCAGCTGTTAATTGGATATTTCAGCAGAACAGAACCTAAGTTGTTTGTTATCCAAGTTAGATTATCAAAAAAAGTGTTAACCACTGCAAAATTCAAGATGGTGGCCATTTTTCAAATGCCAATATTTTTCACAGATGAATTCTTCTGGTGTCAAATCACATAATTGAACTTACAGAAATCATATTTGGTGATGATTTGAGCAGATGTGAATCTTTTTTCAAGATTGTCATCATGGTTGTCATGGAAAATAAATTTCTGCGCTAAAATCACCAATTAGATAAATGTGTTTTAGTGTCAAGCTATACAGATCGTTGATCCTGATCTTGTTTCCTTTTTCAGCTGGACAGTTTTCAAAATTGCCACTGTGGTTGTAATAAAGAATATCTAACAATAAAATTAACAGCAGTTATTGCCAGTGGTGGGCACAGCTAACCAAATATTTTGGATCATTGACATCTAACTCGCTAAACCATCTTAGTGTTGGCTGACTTTCTCTTAGTCTGCTCCACGTCTTCATTTCCTTCTGCTTGACGATAGGTGTGAGATTCGCCAATAACAAAGTTCTCAGTTTGTGATTCTGCTACATATTATTTCTTTAAAATTGAATGAGTAAGATGACCATAGTGGAAAATAAATGCCTTTCATCTTGAAAAATTACCATTATTTTGAAATTCAAGTGGCTAATGGGAAATCTGAAACATGCTCATGTTTCAGATTGTATCCATACTCGGTTCAGTTTTCTTGTGAAGGCATTTGGTTGCCTTTTATTTGGAGGCGTAAGTGCAAAGGAACTAAATACGAATGCATTCCACACTTTTCAGATTTATATTTGTAACATTATGAAAACCATGTTTCATTTTCCTTCCCCATCACATGTATACACCACTTTGTGTTGGTCTATCATATTAAATGCCAGTGTGATGCGTTGAGGCTCGTGGGGTTTAACATAATAGACGGGAAGAAAGTTGAGGGGTGTGTGAAAACGTTTTTAGTAACCACTGTAGTTTGTTCACGGTGTCTGGGAAAACTTGTGGTGAGCAGACTTGTTAAAAATGCTCAGCAGAGCCTTGTAGAATAAAACTGCATTTCCTGAAGACCAATTATCATTAATTACTGCCTGCCCTGATGTTTCTTTAGTTAACTCATTAAAGTGTGGTCATGCTGCACCAGCTCAGCAGGTGTGTGGGACATGTTTCATGTGTTTTCAGACAGACTGCTATGAGGGGTTGTTAAGTCAGATTTAGCTCTGGCTGTGGAGGGAGGGAGGGAGGGATCAGCACAGCTGTGCTGGATGCAACCTTCCTATGAACATGCCAACGTTTTCAGCCTTGTAGTGTAGGGTCCAGCTCTTAGAGTGGGGAACTAGTTAATGCCAACACAAACACTTTTACTGAAAACCAGGGTTAAATGATGAATACAATCTGAAAACTAAAAGGTTGTGACATAGTTTACAAGATAGTTTGAAAGTAGTTTTTAAAGTTCATACTTCTAGATAACTCATTTATCTGTAAGATACACCAACATAAACCTGGTTTTAAATATTCTGTAATTAGTGTGGAATAAGCATGACCCAGGTCCTGTTAAGAGTCTGAAGAGGTTTATAAAACATTACCATTTCAAAATGACTCTGTAAATTCCTGATCTGAAGGATTTGCAGTAGATGTTTCGTCGCAGGACTTTCCCTCCCATTCCTTGTGGTGCACTGCTGATTAACGGTTACATTTCCGGTCAAGGATGCTGATGGTCATGGTGTGAACACTAGGAGTTCTGCCCAGCACTATTAATAACATAATCCTGTTTTGTCAGCAAGCTGCATGTCTATAATTACGTAATATTAGCTTAGTGTGCTGCCAAAGGCTCTATAAATAGGAAAAGTCGCCATCATAGGCCAATAAATTATTCAGCATCATAAGCATTTGAAAATTCTAATTCAAATAAATTAATAAAATGTATACATAACGTTGTCATAACTTAACATTAAGTGATATATTGAAGCGGTAATGTTTTCCCTCCAGGTTGTTATGCAGTGAGATTCCTGCTTATGCATAAAATCTGACTGGTTGATATCCAGTCAGATTAAGAACTTTTAATACTGAGAAGTTTCTTTTATTTCAGTGACTTCACTAAGTGAGACACCTTTTATAGATCAATTACACACAGGGTAATGTCTTCAGGCCTGTATTTCTACTAATTATGGTGATTTTCTACATTTTATATTAAAAGTTGTATCAGAATATAAAAAATATGTATATTTTTTTAATACTGAAATATGAGCTTATTGAGAAGTATGCTTAATATCTGCTTAAGAGTTATTTTTAAAAGACTCTTAAAAGTTCCATATTTTTTAATTTGTCTAATTTTAAATAATGCTAAAGAGAGGCTTTGTTAATCCCAACCACTTTTAAAACGTCTGTGCTCAGATCTGAAGAGTCCACTTGAGGTTTGATCGAATGTGGTCAACACAATTAAATCTGTTATATGCTCATTTTTGCTGTATTATCAGTTGTGATAATCTTAGTATATTTTCTTTGTTTTGTTTATGTTTTTCAGAGCAAAAAAAGATTTACCAGATAGGTAATGTAAAAGCGGTGGAGACTTCAGAAGCTTTTGTAACTGAGTATTACTGGCCAGCCTGTAGCCAGTTGGCTAACCTGTAAGCTTTATTAGCTATCTTTGTCAACTCATTTCAAAATTAGCTACTCAAAATTGCTAAAGTTGTTTTTGTCAAGATTAAAGTGCATATGGTATGTACTTTAATCATATGCTAATCATAGTAGCTAATGGGATTGTTTTCCTTCCATTTATCTTTGTCATTATAAGACAAAAGTTCCTTTAAAAAAATTGGTTTGAAATGCTTTTTTTTGGCCACATTTTTAAAATGAGAACTGCAGTTTTTATTGTTTATGGGGGAAATAACAGCAATCTGTTCGACAGGACGACAATGACGGCACTTCAAATGAAGGGATCTTTGTGTCCAAGATTGTTGAGAAAGGTCCAGCGGACAAGGAGGGAGGCCTTCAGATCCACGACAGAATAATGGAGGTATGTGACCAATGCTGTGGTGTTTTTCATGTGAAAGTGGAGGACAGAAGTCGATGTATGCTAAATGTCCACCAGGAGCGTGTCAGCGACCTCTCAAAGCTGCAGTCCGAGGTGACGCATGAATCCATGATTTACGATTTTTGGGTTTTGGTTTCAGATATCTCTTGTTTCAACAAATACTCTCACAAAACAAGACTCATCAGGTTGCATTGTTATCGAGTGTAGCATCGCTGTAGATAAAACTCTGGTTTTCGTTCACTGAGTGAGAGAGAGCTTTGTATTTTCTTCAATTCCTGGTTGGCAAATCCTTTCTGACAAAAGCCGCCGTGTCGCATCCTCCCCTTTGCCTTTGAACGCAAACTTGTGTGGCACAGACGCCCCCGGAGGTCAACTTCAGGGACGATCTGAGCAACTCGAAATCACAAAGGGTGCTTTTACAGAAAAAGTCAGACTCCCACATAATGCCTGCATTGAAATGAGGAGGTCTGCGAGGGATTGAGAGTGTGTAGTTACGGCGCGCCACAAGATGACAAATATGGTTTGTCGCTGGCTTTATTGTCAGACCTCAGCAAAACCGTTCTTGGAGCACTTTGATCGGCACATTGCTCACAGAGATGTTTGTGGAAAGTGTTTACGAGAAAAAGAGAGAACATCTGGGCCGTGTTGATCACTCTAGCCTGTTGTTCTATATACAGAAAAAAATGGCCCAGCTTCTCTGGTTCAGGGCTCAGAATGCTCTTAAGTAATGTTGCAGAAAGACAAACAGTGTCTTACAAAAATAATCACTCCCCTTAAGGTTTTCGACATCTTGTCACAAAAATTACATTTTTCCATTACAAACGTGTGCACAACTTTGCTGATTTTCCACTAATGTCGGAAAAAACACTATTTTGCAATTGTGGTGTTTCCATTAAATGAGAAACACAATTAAAATCACATGTGAATAAGTTTGTGTTAATGTGATAAGTCATGAAAAATCATGACGCTCCATCATTCTCCAACTACTCCTTGTCTTCTTCTTCGTGGTTTGTGCCAGTGGAAACATCTGGTTGTTGATCATGTGTAGTGAAAAAAGTGTTTCCATTGCAGTTCTGCAAAATAAACCAAAATCTATGTGGCCAAAAAAACCACTTGATCCTAGTTCAAAAGTTTTATCCAAAAACGAGAGTTTTTTTTTAAAATTGCTGTGTTTCCATCAAACAAATTTATTTTCAAATTGTCAAATTGCTCAATTATATAGTCAGTGAAAACATAGCTACTGTGTCTTATCAGGATTTGATCTTACAGTCTATGATAAGTCATGCATAATAGTAAAGTTGAATGATGATTTTTGAACTTTGAAAAAATAAGAATGTGAAAGTCAAATTTTTAAGATTGTCTGCCTCAGTCAGATTTAATCTCAGTGTAAATCCAGCTGTCCTGTGAAGGAATCAGGTTTGTTGGAGAACATCATTGAACCATCATGAAGACATCAGAAAGGTCAAATTGTGCAATTTGACATTTTGAAAATAAATTTGCTTAATGGAAACAGCAATTTCAGAAAAACCATTTTTTTGACAGAATTTTTGGCATCAGAATGAGTTTTTTTTTTTTTTTTTTTTTTTGCTATATCAAAGCTGTTACGGCCAAAAGAGCTTTTGTGCCTTTTTTTGCAAAACTGCATTGGAAACACCGTAATCGCATCACGAGTCATGTGATCATGATGTTGCCTTTGGCACAAACCACAAAAAAGGAGACAGCAGGAAGTCATAGGAGGAAATACCACAATTGCAAAATAGTATTTTTTTTGACATTAGTGGAACATCAACAAAGTTTTGTGTACATTTTTACTGGAAGTGCAGTAACTGAGCATTGTTCAATTTGTCATGAGAAAACAGAAGGAAAACGGTCACGTATATTTCACCAGGCCCATGGTAAAGCAAAGTGGGGCAGTGAAAGTATTGAGGAATACTTTCTTTAAGCAGGTCAGAGTTAATGGGAAGGTCCGACTTTATTGGTAGAGTGACAGGAAGGTTGCCATTGGTAAAAGGAAGCCTAACACATAACATTCCAATGAAAATACATGGAAATCTGTTGTAACATGACAAGATCTGGAAAAAATCCTAAGATTTGAATAGTTTTGCAAATGACTGTAAGCAATACAGGGCTTCTTTGGGGTTTCATATAATATAGTTAAATTTGTAAATTTACTCCAATGCTTAGTTGGAACAGCAGCTGACCTAAGCCGATAAGAGAACATATCAGCATCAATATCGGCATTGGTGTGTTAGTCAAATTTTATGATTGATTAGTGAAACTGGTCTAATGTTAACAGCCATTATTTATGTCCATCTTGTTGCAGTTTTTGAATATTTTTTTATGAGGAAGCAGAGAAGCAATGTAGGCAGTTTTTTTTTACCAAACTGAAAGGGTAGAGTAATGTGAACAATATTGGTAAATATTATTGGCTCATGTTTTCACATCTCGACATCAAAAAACTGTACTTTATCTCCTTTTTATGAGGTTTTGTTTTAGTAAGTATAAAGCATTCATACGCACAAAAAATGTGCGGCGCCATGTTTTACCCACAAGTCATATATAAAAAATGAACCTGCCATGAAAGTGTGCGGCAGCCATGCAAATTTTTTTGTGGACAGTAACAAACTACAAAGCACCAAAACTCACCTAAATTTACTGAAATCTGACTCCATTCAGTGTTACTGAACCCAAAGAGCATCAAACCCAAAGCTTTTCATGGTTAAATTTTTTTTTACTGTTTAAACATAAATAGTGAAACTGAACCACATTTATCCTCGGACAACATAACACACACATTAAATAAATTAAATAAGAATTAAAGGAGTGTAAATAAACCTCACTTAGCTCTAACTAGTACATGTCCTCATTTTCTATCCCATAACTATGCATCAGCCTGTGTGCCAAAGCGCATGGAGAGCATGTTATCTGTGGGACTCTTTCATTTTCTCTGAAAAGAAAATGGAGTCGGATCTGCAGTTTAACTCTGAACAAGTCAGGTTTGATTATTCTTAAGGTGGACAAGGTGTGTAGAAAATCAAACATATACAAGCAGCTGTGCAAAGTTATGTCACATAATTGTGGAGCCCTTTGTCTCTAATGTAGAACATTGATGATCTGGAGGGAGTGTGTGTTCAGAGATCATATTGATCTGCTGTGAAATATTGATGATGGTTTATGAGCATTTAGCTGTGTTCAAAGCTTAAAGAAGGATCCATGCGTTACTGGTGCAGCTGGAGGTGCTGCAGGTCAGACAGTCACCCTTCAGTTGAGCTCTACCCACTTTATGAATGCGCCTTTATGGACAGAAAGCATCGCTATTCTGTAAATGTGCAACTGATACACATAATTTCTCTATTTAGAATAAACGTCCACATTTCCCACTCAACCAAAGGACTTTCTAACACACTGTCTGTCTTTAAGTCCCGGCTGAACTCTCTACTGTTCAAACAAGAATTTCCATTTGAATCTCTTTATTTAATTTTTTCTTCTATTTGGATTTTTTCTATAAAATTTATTATTATTATTTTTGTGAGGTGACTTTATGTACCCTGAAATCCCCTTTTAAATAAAACATATAACAATTATTATTATAAGTACTTACACTGCTGCAAGCAAGGACAGTTGCCATGGTTATTGCTTCATGTGGTGGCGGACTTTGGAGTTTTTATACTAATGTATTTATGAGTGGCGACAGGGTGGACCAGCAGCTGCTCTATTTCCTGCAAATTAGGATTTATAAAGTAAAGGTTCGCAGCACGTGTGTGCACACGGCTTTATACATCAGAATTTTTTTGTGGGCCGCATTTTCCAAATTTGTCCATACACCAATTTTTAGTGTGAAAGCTGCACAATCTTTTGTTCATGAGGCCCCTGATATTTACACATTTGGTTACTTGAGAGCCAAATGCTGAGGGAAGCAAAACAGTGCAGATTTTGCCATAAGACCATGTTGTACTCTTGTTCATCTTGTTTCCCAACCTCTGGTTGGGGAAGTCATGAAACCTTTCCAGAGGAGGAGAAGTAGCGTGTCAAGAGAACTCAGGAGAGCCTGAGGATGTTCACTTAAGAGGTCAAAGGGTTATTAGACAGAAAGCTAACAACATAAATCATTTCTCAGCTAAAATGGAAATTTACAAAAGACTGCAAGCTGATGTGTTTTAGGAGAAACCTGAGAATAAAAAAGGTTCTGATTTCTAAGGATTCTTCTGTTTTAATGGGTTGAGCAGAACTCTTTCATGTCAGAAATGCCATGTCATGACATCGTTTGCATTTGTGTAAGTTGCGTCTGTAACCTCAGGTGATTGGGTCTTTGAAACTTGTGGTTTGCAGATCTGAAGCAAAGGAAATGGATCCTAGTCAGCGAAAGGTAGCTTCCTTTTCCTGTTTTGAACTTTTAGCTGAGACTGTGTGCAGCGGCGTCCTAGTTAACTTTGGATGTGAGGCACAGTGCATGTAAACACAGAAACCTTTAAAATGTCATTTCTCATCCTACCTTCTTGAAAGGTCGTTTTCTTTCTCTCTCATTTTGAATCGGCCTGAAAACAGGTGATCTGTTTGATTCCTTCGTTTGACCCGGTGTAAATGTATGGAAGAGGATTATGGCCACTGAAAATGAAAGAATTAAAGTCGGAATTCTGTAATAATTAATTCCTCAAACTTTCCTCTTAATCATTTAATCATGAAGGATAAATGTAGTGCAGTTTTCCTGCTCAGGACTGCTGTGTTAATACTCCATTGACATTTACAATCCAGCCAGCTGCTGCCCTTTTGATGCTTCTCTGATTTTTTTTGGATTTTTTTTTATCCACTTTATAAATAATGCTTGATTCATGATGTCTCTGAGTAAACAGTTTTTTTTCTGGTTTGTTTTTAATGTAGAAAGCCAATATAATGATGAATGTGACTCAATCTAATATTATGGTGTACTAAATGATGTACTTTTTACATCATTTTATTTCAGTACTTGGTATGAAGCACTTAAATGCTGAAAAACAGCAATTATAGTGTTATGTAGACTTCTAATTATCATTTAGCGATGATCCTCATCTCCACCCTCTCTGGTTGCTTCACCATTTTTCTTCTTTTTAATCTTTGCCATACATTACTATTTTGGGAATGAAAATGATTTGTCTTCCTTAAACCTTTGTGTTGATCATTTATCAATTTGTTTCTGTCCTGACTTTGGCACTCTATAATTTGAAATAATCTTCTCAAATCTATTCCCTGTCTACTGTTTGGAAATTACTCAGTTCATTTTGGTTTGATCAGATAAGAGTTGCATCAGAAATGTGCTTAATGGAAACATAAACGCAATTTCGAAAAAAAAACAAAAAAACTTCACGTTTTCCATTAAAAAGGTTTTATGTTAGAATGAGGTGTTTTTTCTATCGTATCAAAAAAGAAGTATTTCAGGTTTTTCTTTTTTTTTTTTTTTTTTTACATCATACTAGTGATCAACAGCCAGATGTTACTACTGGCAAAAACCATGAAGAAGAAGACAACAGGAAGTAGCAGGAGGATGATGGTTTGTTTTGTTGCAGCTCTCACAGCATCACAGTTCATAAAAAGTTGTATGTCGAATATAACTCTATATAACTAACTCTATATAATATAACTTCAATAACTCTTCTGTAAAATCAAAGACTACAATTTCCCAAAATGCCGCACAGGTAGCTGCTCCCAACTAGGCCTCTGATTGGCTGATATATGATGAGCATTAACACTGTGGCTGAATTCTGAATATATCTCATGTACCTGTTTACATCTGTTGCTGCCATTATTTTTAATGACTTATCATGTGAATAAGCTTACTTACGTGTAATTTTAATTTCATTTCTTATTTAATGGAAACACCGTAATTGTGAAATTGTGTTTTTATGTCATTAGCAGAAGATAAAGATTTGTGCACATTTGTAATGGAATTGCAGCTTATGAAACTCAGAGAACCCACCAGTAGCAGAAAATGGATCTAACATGGTCATGAGGATTCACAACAGGCTGGGGGTCTGGAAGGCAGATGGGCGTCCCCTACCTGAGCTACAGGCTGGTCTGAATCAGCATATGAATACTGCCTTGTTCAGACAGACTTTTTTTTCTCTTAAAACCCCGAGGTGTGTTGGCTTTCACTCTCGCCTCGTAAGCCCAGAGCTGCCACTGTTTACTTTGTGGTTTCATGAAAAAGTTCTGTTTCAGCTCTGCTCTTACAAACAGGCTTGTTTTCCTATTCGCACACCCAATTGATTTATTATCTCAATTGTGTTTTAAAATTACAATATAATTCTATATTTTCAAAGGCCTGGACCCTTTTAGTGTGGATGTAGGGTTATCATTCCACATTAAGACATATTTGTTTTAAAGGCGCAGTGTTATGGAAAGTCGACTTTTTTGAGCTCTACATAATGTTATGTTATCATCAAAAACACACCAGGAGAGTCACTTTGATTCTTTCATGCATGTTTGAAAAAATCTTTAATCTCCTGTGGCAACCATTCAGTTGTGCAAAACACCTCAGTGGACCTAGCTCTGCTTTCAAGGACAAAGCTCCACCTTGGAGCTTCAGTTTCCAGGTGTCCTCCAGCTCCTTCAGACTAGCCAGCAGCAATTAGCAAACACCTGGTTGAACTTCTGAGCTCGTTATAGGAGATACTTCTCAGTGTAAACTAGTAAGAAGATTCTTAGTTAATGAAGGAGCCATGTTGTGATGACTTTTTGAAGGTGGCGTTTCAGAAAGAGCAGGAGTTTCTTAAAGAGACAGAGGCCCAATTTCAAGGCATTGAATCAAGTCATATTTGACATTTTCAGCATTTTTATAACAAATGAGGATAACATAGTTACTTGTTATTAAATTATACAATATGCCTGGAAAATACATGGCATTTTCCCTTTAAGGCATGTCTGATCTAGCTTTTTCATCAATCTTTCCACCATCCTGTCCAAAATGGTGCTTAGATTGCCGTCAGTGATGGAAACAGGTTTATTCTGTGTAATACGATGACTGGAGTTGCCTAATCAAATTGACACTAATATGTTGTCAGAGCGCATGGCATCAACCAAATGTTGCTCAGCTCGTTATTGTTGGGGGGAGAGGGGCATATTAACCCTTAGGGGGATCACATGTTGTTTCTCATTTTGAGGGAACAAGCAGGCCTTTGTCTGGCTCTTTTCATTGGATTTTTGGCCCCCGCATATGCAGCGCGTCTATTCCCCCTGATGGGGCTAGCCCGACACCGCCCATGACCGGCCCCGTAGAAGGGACGAATCCAAACCCTGGGGCTAAGTGGGCCAATCCTCGCAGCGAGCCACATTCCTGTGCCCCGTGGTCCAGCTGGGGCCCAAGCGGGACGCTAAATCAAATCTAACTTTAAAGAGTCCCTAATCAGCTTCTGGTGGTAGCCACTGCCCAATGCTGGAGCGGCTTTCAGGCATCAGAGACAAGCACATCTTTGTTTGCCACCGCACCATATGTGAGGTGGGTGGTGGTTGTTGGGAGGGAGGGTTCCAGGATGTGGAGTTGTCTCAGAGTGGAGATGGTGTGACTCCTGCCTTGTCTGCACCGTCCCGGGTTCTTTATTGTGTTTTCCACTCTGTTTAAATGGCTCAGCAGCTGAAAGGCCAGTCGGCGCTTCATGATGTTTTTCGTGGAGCCATTCAGTCTGGGTGTACTGTAAATGTGCTTGCTCCACTCCGGCACCGTCACTGTTGGCTTTTTGTTGCTGCTAGAGCTTAATTTACCACCCCTAGAAAAGTCTTAAAACAGACAGAAATAGACAGGTACAGTTAAGACCAATCATCCTACCTATCAATCACTGGCCCCAAAGGAACAGCAATGGTCGGCTCAGGTTGCTGCTCGTCGCATCGGCCCCTGACCTCAAAGCGCAGACTGCCCACTGACTCCTAATTAACTACCCTCAATTAAACCCAATAGGCTGATTAACAGACCCTTAGTTGTGCTGTAATGACCCGTTGTTTCCTCCCAGCTCCCCTCAGACATGCATTTTGGCTCTAGCTTGCTAATCACAGCCTGCTCAGGTTCTTTTTCTCTTCCAGGACACATATTATTTTAACAGGCTTGAAATATTCTCATGTTTTAATCAGGTTAAACATTTCTGCAAAGTTTTTTTTTTTTTTTCACCAACATTATCAAGATCCCTGCATCCAGGTTATCTAGCTGACTGAGAACATTAGTGAAGAAGAGCAGACGGGTCAGGAAAAAAGCTAAGAAGTATAAGGCAGAGTTTTAATCATAAAACAATATCCACCTGAGCCCTAAACCTATCACCTACCACTACTATCAATCTAAGCTGACATGCTTAGTTTTCATAGTTGAAAAATTACGTAAATTTTATTCCTTCCAATTCACAATAATGTATTATTTTTTATTGCCCCATCATATTAAATTCCCAAAAAGTACATTTTAGTTTTTGTGGTAACAGAGCAAAATGTAAAAAAATTATCATCGTACTTTTCCACTGCACACATCAGAGCCAATTCTAGACTAACCAATTTTCATTTGAAATGAGAATTTTAGCACGAGCCTTCTTACCTAATTTATTACATGCCATAAACTCATTGGGAAGACAGTGCTTTAACATTTGCTTAGTAACAGCAGTCATTCTTCTGTTATTCTGAGTAACTGCTCTAAAAATAACCCAATGTTTCAATATCTGAGACAATCCAGCAGGGAATTGCGCAAAAACAAATAAAGCAAGTGAAATAGGGAATGGTGGCAACGACGAGGAGCAATCAGCTCACTAGCTGTGATGACAGGTTTCACCACATTCTTCTTCTACTGTGTAGACCACAGTTAAAAATGTTGTGCTACTAAATTATAGAGACTATAAATCTGTCAGCTTGGTTTCTGGTGCATGACGGCCAAAAGATTCATCCTGTTATTTTCTGTTAATTCTAGGAGCAAAAAGTAGAAACAACTTAAACAAGTAAAATATGTCATCCTGTTTGTGTTAGCTATCAGCTCTTTCTGCTCTGGCTCCGTGTTAAACACTCTTGGACAGCAAACACTAAACTGGGAGTGGTGAGTAAGGGAAATCACTTCATGACAGAAACAGGCTGCCATCTTAAATATAAATCACAAGATGTTGAGGTACATGTGGTTTTAGTTGAATAAAATATCAGCTGAACAATGGGTTCAGTTGTATCCCACCTGACACTACTAGTGGATCCTCGTGAGAGCCTTTAAGACCGTGATTAAACACGGAGGGACTTTCCCGTTCTGCAATGTCGACTCAAAGTCCTTCTCGCTGGCAGCAGACGCCCTGACACGTGTGTTTGGTTGAATGGAAATTGCTCCATGCTAACAGTAATTTAAACATGTGGCACCATGTGACCCAGCATTGGTCTTTCACCAGATTATAGGCTTTATATTTTGCTCATCAATCAAAGTTTAAGGAGTATCCCTGTCATTCTCTCAAAGGAAACGACTACAGTTCCTTTTACAGGAAGATGGATACTTTACTTTCTCCTTTCCCTTAGATCCACATTACTTTAATACTGTATATTATAGCTGTTAGACGTGCCAACATCATCGCATTAGTGCAGTGAGAGAACCTTATTTCTCATTATGTCAAAGACAGTTGCCCTTCATCGTAATTCAAAGTTTTATATCCAAAAGTGCCTTTCAGAAAACATTGCCAACATTGGCACCTCGACTCTTAATTAAAAGAATACAAATAAAACATTGGAAAATAAATCTTGATATTCCATTTTTACTCAAGCTAATGGTATCATCTACAAAAAGTTGACAGTTTAAATTTTTGTTGCTTCAGGGATGGTTTTTGTTTTAGAATGGATTTCATTTCATTTTGTCTTGAACCAGTCATTAATTAGGCAAGTAACACTGAAGTGTCAATGAAGTCTGAAAGGTGATGACCTAACGATCTCTTCATCAGATTAGTGGATGGGGTGTATGAGGCAGCAAGTAAAGATTTCGTCCTCAAAGTTTTTGGAAGCCAAATATTTGCCAAACATACAGATGAGTGAGTTTGACCTATATCGGCGGCTGGACGACTGGCTCAGATCACCTCCAAAACTGCAGTCCTTGTGACATCCTGCTATTCTGCGGTGTCTCAGCAGCCATGTTTCCATCGGCTTTTCTTATGCACATTTTGAAGTATTAGAAAAGGTCGATGGTAATGACAAAATTATAAATAATTTCCTCAATTTCGCAAAAACAAATTTATGCTCTCTTGAGGTGGCTTTTTAAAAAAGAGTAAATGTGTCAAAGGGAAATGGAAACATTATTGCCGAATAAGTTCTGAAATAACAAATCGCAGTCCCACCCTCCAGCATGGAGGGGAGAACTTTCCATTTTTTTGAGTGAGATATGTGGTTCTTGCTAGAACTATAAGTAGCATCAACAGCTGATGAAATCCCTCTTTGCGTAACGTGATTGACTCACTCCTAAACAGTAGATGGAAACATGCCTGATTCACATTTTCTTTTTTGCAACATCTGAAAAGTTTGCTCAAAATTTGCATAACAGTTGGATAAAAACATAGCTAGTATGTATCAAAGTGACTCAAGAAAGGATCAGTGGTGAGCCACGCACAGGGTCATGGTGAGCTAGAACTTGCTGATTCAAATGGCGAACAAAGGCTAGCCATGTGAACAGGTACCGTTGCTCAAAGTGTTAATTGTTGTTTTGATTGTAAGTTGCATGGGAGTTGTTGTATATGGGGCTGCATAGCAACAGACCAGTCAGGATACAGATGCTGACCTCTGTCCATTGGCCAAACCACCAGCAGTAAGCATGTGGTGAAGCATCAGAAAGACTATAAAGCAATAGAAGGGGGTGGCCTTATCTAGTGAATCGCGTTTTTTCTTTTACATCAAACACACATCCAAGTTTTGTTGCCAGGATTCATTACGGTGAAAATGCCAGCCATAGGCTAGTGTGTGACGTTTTGGCAATGGTCTGCTTGGAAACGTCGGATCCCGCCGTCAATGGGAGTGTTGCTTTGGCATTTACCACCTACTTATGCAATGTCACAGACCATCTACAGCCTTTCAAGAGCAAAATATGTTCTGTCATTTGTGGTCTCTTTCATCTGGATAATGTTCCTAGCTTCAAAGCAGAAATAGCTCAGGAGTGACTTAAGAAGCACCACGAGTTTGAGGTGTTGCGGGTTTAATGTTTCCTTGATCTCAAGCCAATTGAGCACGTGTGGGATGGGTTTTACAAATAATTCCAGTCCATGAAAGCCCCACCTTGCAGCTTAAAGTACTTAAAGGATCTGCTGTATCACAACTTCAGGGGTTTAGTTGAGTCGATGCCTCAACGATTCAGAGCTGTTTTGGCAGCAAAGGTGGTCCATGACACCACTATCAGGCAAGTGGTCCTAATGTTGAAGATGCTGCTTAGCTATTCATATTTACCATTCAATGCAATGACTTATCGTGTGCTTATTTTTACAAAGTCTGTAAAAAGTAAGATTAAATAAAATAAATAAATTGCATTTGCCCTCCCCAAAAAAGTAATCTCCCCATAAGCCTGTCTACGAGGCTTGCTATGAAGAAATACTAAAGTTTCCAAAGAGCGTCACCTCTGTGCCAGCCTGAGCCTCGTGGCGGGTGTGATGCTACCTAATCAGCCAACGCAGACTGCAGCACTGTGGCCTTGGCTCATTTTGCTGCCAGCAGATGTTGGGCTTTATTTGCCGGGACTCCATTAGGACCCAACAGATGCACAGCGCACAGGGTTGACTTCACCAGACATAATTGTCCCTTCTGTAAATGACAGATGTTCAGTAACATCCAGACTAATTGGAAAGCAGTAGAAGGTGCTGATGGGGGGAAAAAAATTAAATTGCGACACGCACGCAATGGCTTAACAAATCGACATACAGTAGCTCTGCGGTGTGAGACAGTTGGCACACCTGAACTCGTTCTTTTTTTAATCACCCTCTGGCTGGGGAATAGGATTAGCCTCCTATTTGTCTTCACCAGCTGGTTGAAGTGCGAAAAGCACAATTGGACTGGCAGTCATCGGCCACAGGCTACAAGCGGCAGAAACTTGGCATCCCCTATCAAAATGTTTTTTCTCACTTTACCAACTAATCTCACGGCTCTCCCTCTCCGCCCGGCCTCTCATGAGATGCAGTTAAAATCCCATCAGGTCAGTGGCCAATTTGCAAAACTGTTGGCACCCTTCCTACCTTTTTTTTTTCATGCAAATAAATGTATTCAAATAGAAGGGCACCACTCATCAGCATGCTTCTATTTCTCTGGCCTGTCCTCTTGTTGGCATAAGAGAGATGTTCTCTTTCAATTGTAACCTCTCTGTCTCAGTCATGACCTGCTTCTTCATTTGGACAAACACCCTGGAGGGACAGTTGGAGTCAGCTCATTGAGGAAGCTTTTTGGAAAATGCAAGAAAAGAAGCGCCTTCCTCAGACATTCCTGCTCATGTTTTTGTTTTTTCTTCCGCTCTTCAGTAGATGAGTTATTTTTTGTGGGGAAGTATAGCGTGCTTTCTCTCACTCTCTCTCTTTCCTTCAAGCTCTGCTTTCTCTGAGAAAATACAGGTGCTCTTTTCTTCAAGTGCACTCTTCTCTGTACTCTCATTCCACCTGTGTATTCACTGATAAATACCACATGTTCTGAGCTACTGAGATGAAAAAGAAACTGTTCTCTTTAACCCCTTTTGTAAATATTTGAAGGGCTTAACTTAAAAGAGTTTGAATAATAGCTTTTCAGTCATGAGTAGAAAAAACAAAAAAACAACAAAAAAAAAATTTATACCTTCATCCACTCTGTAAAATGGTACACCTTGTAGCTGGGGTCATATAGGTTGTGTCCACAAAATTCCTGCAGACTTTTGACATATGATAGTGCTTACGCAGAGAAAATAATTAGCAAGCCAGGGAGAAAAACCCCTGGACCACCAGCTGAGTGGACGGTAGGGAGTGCCAAGGCCAATGCCAAGGTGTCAATAAAGATACCTGTTCTCCACGGTAAGAGAGGGCTGCTTTGATTAGTGCCTCAGCAAGACTAAACAGCTTTTAGTCAGAAAGGTATGCCAGTGGCTGCCATTTTGCCTGGATGGAAGCAAATTTTCCTCCATAAGTGAGCAGAGCAGAAGGGTGATTGATATAGGCAGGAGGTTAAGGATGCCCCCTCAATGAGTAAACGTTCCTGGCTAACTTTAAAGAGAATGTGTTTCCTTTTTCTCATGTAAAAACAGTAGTACCAAAGCAGAAAGTTGAAGTTGACCTAGATAATTGGATAGTAGAAAAATCCTTCCAATTCTGATTTGTAGACCATTGATTGTTGTGGGTTCTGTTTTTTTTGTTTTGTTGTTTGATTGTGTGATGTTTACTGCTTTTTGCAATGCAGAAACCTTTAAGAATGTCATTCGTCTGTGTCTAGTTGTGCAAACCGTGAAGAGCTGTTCTCTGTCTGCTGAGGTCGGAGTTCATCTGCCAAGCACCGGGTTGCCATCATCACTCAGACACAACCCAGATTTACAGCAGATATCCATTTGTCTTTAGTTTCCATATCACATGAAGTAACCCAGCACTACTTCTGCCAGGACATGCACTTTAGGGCGATAACGGAAGAAAAAACAGCAAGAGCTCGGGAATCCAGCCAGCTAATGCGGGACTGATTCAGACAAAGGCAGAAAAGGGAAAAGGCACCACTCAGTTTGTTTGAATCTTGGAAGTTCAGTTTGGCTTTGCTCTTTAAACTCTTTATCCAATAACAAACGTTGAGATGAATTTGCCTGATTTTCCTCTGAACCTACTCTCTGGAGTTATTTGTGGAGTGAGAGAGGTCCATCTCCAACACGGCGGCCCCTCTGCTCCTTAGCAATGCCATATCAGGCCAACAGCTGCTGTCTCTCTCGGTAAAGGAATGTGGACTTCTGGGGCTTGCCTTCACACACGCACCGGATCTTACACAAGGTCCTTTATTCCTATTTATGGCCTTGATTTATTTATTTATTTTTATTAAGGAAATGTCTTCTTGGAAGAAATCTAAACATTTATTAAATTTTGCCATTAAACTGCAAGGATCCCTAGTCTACAGTAGTTCCTTTGCTACCTGACTCCTGGCTTACCCTGATTTAGGAGACCTAAGCAAGGTATCTCAGGTAAAGGCTGCTCGTTTCACTCTGTGGCTCAAATTCTTGAGCTGGAGCCAACCAACTGTGATTGCTCTCACAGCTGTCCCTTGGCACATCAAGACAAGGTCTTTTTATCAGATTTTTTTGAGAGTTTGTTGGAAGCGCATGGCTGCAGCCTGTTCTGTTCAGAGAAAAGAGCCTGGTGCAACACGCAAAGGGGATGGCCACCCAGGACAAATCCTGGAACGTTTCAGCTTCTCTCTTTGGATCTCGCTGTCTGTTTCATTTTCTTTATTTATCTGGATTTGAGGCTTGCGGTTTTTTAAAAAACATTATCACAGTGTGTTAAAATTGCTGTGAAAATAAAAGCTGCATGTCTGTCTGAATGTAAAAACAGAAAGCTTCTCTGTCTTCATCTGGCCCACCTCCCAGTCCCGTGCCTCCAAACAGCCGAGTCGTCCCTCCAGACAAACCACAAAGACGGGCTCTATTGCTCTGCTTCCAACAGAAAGCACTTCACCTCCTATAGGAGCACGGCCAAAGCTCTCATAATTCAAACTATAATTAGGAAATGCTCACAGAAGTGTCTCGCCCTCAGAGTTCTTGTTTCAGGTAAGGCAGTCAGAAACTGAAGTGATTCCAGACTGCTAATGTCTGTCTCAGCAGAAGTTTGGGCTCTGTTATTATTTTAGTGCAAAGGTCCAAATAAACCCAGCATGGGTCACGACCTCAATGATCTGAACCAAATGTGCTGCACTTTGTGACCTTTGTTGAGAGATTTAGCCTGAGAAATGGATGATTGTTAGCTGTGATAGACATTTGTATGGAAAATAGAACTTTAACTAGCCATAGTGCTGTCAGCTTGATCTGAAATTCTAAAATATAAACTTGGCCAAAAACAAACAAACAAAACAAAACATTATTTTGTATTAAAGTTGTGCATAGTTAAAATAGAATAGAAGAGAATTCAACTTTATTGTCATTGCGTTGTCACAAGTACAAAGCAACGAAATGTAGTTTGCATCCATCCAGAAGTGCTATACAGGATATAAATAGTTATTTACAGGTGTACAAAGATGGTTATAAAATAAAATGTTCTGTAGAAATATAATATAAATATAAATATGAATATGGGAGCTATATGCACATATTATAC
>CAEFZX010031036.1:0-38759 GCA_903066825.1 Alfaro cultratus | reverse complement strand
CACACACACACACACACACATATATATATATATATATATATATATATATATATATATATATATATATATATATATATGCAGCAGAGAATATCACAGTTCATGCAGTTTCAGGAGAGCCATAAAACACCATAAAAAATAGTATTATAATAATGAAACCCACACAACTCCCACAACCAATGAGAAGAAGGTGCTGATTTGCTCCAGCCAATCCCAGGCGGAAGGAGGGCTGAACGATTTAAAAGTCCGAGTCAAGTTGCAGTAACATGTAGCTCCTCGTTTCATATTGTGAACAGCAACTTTGACGACCGCACCCCCAATGGCAGCTTAAGACAAACAAGACAAACAAATCGGCGCTCCAGGTGACTGAAACAGTTCAAGGAATTTAACCAGGGCACATCGCGTGTAAAAGGCGCAGCGGAACTCTTGCTGCGGGGTCCCTTCTCTTTTTTTATTTCTAACACAGTCTTGGATTTTCACCTGTGCTGGACTAATTGCATTATGTTAAAAATGACAGACGAGCACGAAAAGTCTCTCAACGACCAGCCGTGCAGTCCATCAGGGACAAACAGCTCCATGTCTCAGGACGAGTCCGACTCCGACGCGCCGTCCTCTCCAACGGGCTCCGACGGTCACGGATCCCTGCTCAGCGGTTTGGGAAAGAAGCTGGACTCCGAGGACGATGAGCGCTTCCCAGCCTGCATACGGGACGCGGTCTCGCAGGTACTAAAGGGATACGATTGGTCCCTGGTCCCGATGCCAGTGCGAGGGAACGGGTCTCTGAAGAACAAACCGCACGTCAAGAGACCCATGAATGCGTTCATGGTGTGGGCACAGGCGGCCCGCAGGAAGCTGGCGGATCAGTACCCACATCTGCACAATGCTGAGCTGAGCAAGACACTGGGAAAACTCTGGCGGTAAGAAACATTTAATTACTAGATTATATGTATGTAGTAAAATAAAATATAACGCAGCTTTGAATAAGATAATCACCAAAGCAGTAACTGATAATACTGATAATATAGTTGCAAATATGATCTCACTTACAAAGGAAAAGTAAGAGTCTGGGGAGATCAAATGTGGAAAATTATTTAAAGAAAACTATAGTTATGACAGCAAATACACTCAAAACAAACTTTTAAATTCAAATGTAGTTTTCTCAATCTTTTTCTGTGGTTTGCTCATGAAATTTAAAAACAATTTTTTCTTCAATACTTTTCATATCAGCCTGCTTTCTGAAAGTGAGAAGAGGCCCTTCGTAGATGAAGCAGAGCGACTGCGGGTTCAGCACAAAAAAGATCATCCAGACTATAAGTACCAGCCACGGCGACGGAAGAATGTGAAACCAGGGCAGAGCGACTCAGACTCAGGGGCAGAGTTGGCACATCACATGTACAAAGCTGAGCCAGGGATGGGGGGGCTGGCAGGAATGCCTGATGGACACCACCACCCTGAACATGCAGGTATGTCAACCAAGACTATTACGTTTTAGGGGTCACAGTTAGTTTTGTGTTTTAAGTGATCTTAACATTTTATTCTGACATTTCTTTTCAGGGCAGCCTCATGGACCACCTACACCACCCACCACCCCCAAAACAGACCTCCACCACGGAGTTAAGCAGGACCTGAAGCATGAAGGCCGCCGCCTTGCCGACAGCAGCAGGCAGAATATTGACTTCAGCAATGTGGACATCACCGAGCTGAGCACTGATGTCATCAGCAACATGGAGACCTTTGATGTTCATGAGTTTGACCAGTACCTCCCGTTGAATGGCCCTGCGTCGGGCTCCGCTGCCTTATCCTCAGATCACAGTCATGGGCCCGTTCCAGTCCCCGGCAGCTCCTACGCTTCCTCGTACGGCAATGGTGTTTCATCCTGGAGCCGAAAGTGCGGCATGTCCTCCACTTCTCCCCCCGCCGGCGAGGTCGGCCAGCACCGCCTCCACATAAAAACAGAGCAGCTGAGCCCCAGCCACTACAGTGAGCACTCCCATGGGTCGCCGTCGCACTCTGATTACAGCTCCTACAGCAGCCAAGCCTGCGTCACCTCGGCCACTTCTGCCGCCTCGGGTGCTGCGTCTTTCTCCAGCTCCCAGTGTGACTATACCGACCTGCAGAGCTCTAACTATTACAGTCCTTACTCTGGCTACCCCTCCAGCCTCTATCAGTACCCCTATTTCCACTCATCTAGGCGGCCCTACAGCAGCCCGATCCTGAATAGTCTATCCATGGCTCCGGCCCACAGCCCCACTGCCCCCAGTTGGGACCAGCCCGTCTACACCACTCTGTCTCGACCTTAAAGGGGACCAGAAACAGTCTGTTTGCACCAGAGACTCATTCAGTTTGATGCACTACTAATGAAGGACATAAGGCAAAGGCAAAGAGCTGTATGAAGGGGCCTGTAGGGCCACCTGCGACCGTGTGAACGTGAAACAAACAAAAGAAAAAGTGCCTGCTGATTTTATACAAAGTTCTATTGTTGAGATGAAAAAAAAAAAGTAAACACACACACTTGTACAGAGTTTTTACACAAAGAGAACTTGCGTGTGTCATTAGAGAGCCAAACTCCTCCGTGAGGACACGTTACTTAAGCTGACATCTTGTACATCCCTGTCCTTTTTCAGTTTCAAGTTGCAAAAGTGCACCATTAAGGTGAAGGTGCAGACCGGCTGCAGAATTCTGCAGGAATTAAAAAGTTTGGCTAACAGTGCACACAGGACCAGATATGTTGAAGCTGCAGTAAAATTTACATGAATGGCTGAAGCTACATATCGCAGCACACTATTTGCATTAGTTATTCAGCCTGAAAGGAAAAAAAAAAGGCTCATCGATATTTTGTCATTTTTGCATAAAAAGTCTTATATGTATTTATGTTGATGCATTATTGGATTTTTGTTTTTGAATAGGTAAACACATGCTACATGTGGGTTGTTATTTTTTGTTATTTAGAGTACAGTTTTACTGACTTTATGAAAAGGAGGTAAATGAAGTAAAGCACCGTGCATTTGATATTCCGTTGAATTTCCAGAAGGATCTCCATTCCGAGTTTGGGAGCAAACAGACAGGACCAACAGACTCTGGCGCAAGACTCAGAACAGGTGTCTGAAATCTACGCTTGGCAAATCGCGATTAGTCATGTTGTGGGCTTAAAGGAAATGGGGTAAAACAACACCACACGCTGAGTGACACGTCAGCTGGACCTCCTGTACATGTCCATGGGCAACGCAAGAATACGGGAGCAAACATGCATCCGTGTGTTGGGAGAGATAATGTGCAGATGGATGTGTGAGTACATTTTCTTAGGGGACTGAATACATATCCCATGACATAATCATAATACACACCAAATGATACAGAAAACATCTTTTCTTTTTTTTTTTTACTTTACTGAAAGTGATGTTAAGCGTGACTGTTTTTAAAATATTTATTTCATAAACCATTGAAAGCCGACTCACTGCTGCATAAAAATGTGTTTGTGCCTTCTAATGCTAATTGTCAGTATTTTGGAATTAAATTGAATTTTTAACTAACAAACCATTCACTCAAGAGACTCGCTTTTAATTTCTGTCCTTAATTTGATATAATTCCCTAAAGCATCAGTTTACAGAATTAAAATAGAGCAGAACTGCATTTTTTTGTATATCATTTTGGTGTATGATTTTGAAAAAAAAAAAAAAAAAGGCTGTGAAGATGATTGTTCTATTAACTAGTTTCACACACACACACATGCACATCTAACCCTTCCGCTGGCCGTTTTTTCAAAAAAATAAATAATACTTTTTTTCTCGATGTTTGTTTTCGATCCTCTTCTTTCCATCTACAACTCATCTTATTCCGTTTTGTACTTTGTGCGCAAATACATTTGGAAGCGATTGTGAAAACTATAATAAAAGAAGAAATAATTTAATTGTGGATTTCCCTTTGTGCTGGTGGGTTCATATTCATCTCCATGTATAACTTTGAAATTAGTGAGACTTCACACAAAACTGATTTATTAAAAAGATTTGCTGGTGTTTTTTTCTCAGGAAATTTAGAAAAAAAAATAAGCAAGAATCCTATGAACAACTTTCATCATTTTTCATTCTTTTCTCTTAATCTTTAGATATCTTATTGTTTGCATTCCGCAAAAGCATAGCAACATATCTATCAAAGTTGTCAACTTCAGATTTATTCATTAAACAACCAGCATAAAAGGAATGAGAAGAGATCCTGTCTCCTTTGGTCCAGAGTTGGCTCTGCCCTGGCATGCCAAGCCACCGTCCCTAACCAGTCCAAGGGCAATGCCAAGTGCCAGGGCCGCGCTGCTGAATTTTAATGATCCATTATGCTGTGGATGGGGCCCTATTGTGTCCCTTTATCCGGAGAGCTAGAAAGGAATTAATTGGACAGAAAATGGAAGGGCAAGGGGAACTGACAAGCCATTAAGAGGGTCCTGAATGGATGATTAGATGCACTAAGAGGAGAATCCCCCCACACCCCCTCCTCATATTGCAGCACTCCACAAACAAACAACAAAAAAAACCAACAACAATAAGAACAACCGCAATGACCACCGGACTAAATAGCTGAAATAATATCAGCGCACATAATCTGAAGATAATAAAAGAAGATAATACCACAGCAGATGGGATGTGGGTGGCTCAAGAACGACTTGTTGTTTTTCTTCCCTCAAACTCTTTTTTTTCACAAGTGTTTGCCAAATACTTTCAGGAGGAACTCTTGAGAAAGAAGAGGAGTGAATAAAAGTGAGGCAAAAAGGCTCTTCAGGGTGCTTGGGTCCTGTTTCCTTGGAACAGATCCACAGTTTCTGATTGAGACTCTTGAAAGCCTGAATGTAAATAGGTAGGAATGAAGTGCATTGGAGAGCTTTACTGCGAGATAAACTACCCCAGTCAGTTGAACAAATGGCTGCACATTCTATGAATTAAACAAATGTTTTTGTCCCAGTTCTATTTCAAGCTTGTGGTGTAAAATCACTCACACAAAACATTGCAGAAACATTACAACGGCATAGAATATGAATTTAATTTAATTATTTTTTTATTTCTTTTTACATTTTGTGTAGCTGAGACTCTGCAACATTCCAGCTGTCAAATAAAGATGATGGGAAAGAAGGGGCGTCACTGGAAGTCGAGTTGTGGTCTTTTTTCCTCTAAAACATGATGGGGCGGCAGGGTGGACCCAGTTAAGCTGCTGCTTTCACCCATTTGACCACGTAAGCACTGTCAGGATGGGGACAGCAAACCTGGTAATAGTCTCATCCCTCCTAATGAGCCTGACTGACTCAGGGCATGTTTTGGAGAAAAGGGAGGGATCTGGGAACTGTGAAAACCCCAAGAATGTGAAGCTGATTTGCAAGGGAAATGAAGTGGACATAAAGCACAGTTATGGCCCGCTGCTGAAGCTACATGGCCTTATTCCTCTCGACAAAAACAAAAAAGGAGTTTCCTGAATGTTCGCCTAGACTTCTCTTGGCCAGATTCTCGTCTCGTTTGTGTGACAATAAAAGAAAAACAAAGCTGTTTCGCGGGTACGGATGTATCTTAATAGTGCTTGCACAGTACAGCTCCCTGCAAAAGTATTCATTCCCACAGAAATCGTTCAGATTTGGTGGTATTACAGAACTCGGCATATTTTAATGTGTTCTAATGTGACAGACATTAAACCACATTCACACAAAGATGAACATAATTAGGAAAATGTTGGAAAATTATACGGAGCTTCTGACGTTAAAAAGTCAATGCATTGCAGAAACACCTTTCATTGCAATTACGGTTATTTGTGTTTTGTGGTAGAAGTATACAATCTATGCAAATATAGAAACAGAACGTTTCACTCATTTTTTCTGTAAAAAAAATGTTCAAACTTGTTCATATCTGATAGATTTTGACTAAGCCAATCTAATACAAGAGTATTCCAAACTGTTCCATAGTAGTTTTACTTGTACATTTCAGGCTGTTGTTCTGCTGGGATCTGGACTTCCAGCGCAGTCACAGGCAGGTTTTCCTCCTGAATTACCAGCACAAAATGATCCAGCCATTATTATTTCAGGGCAACGAGCGATGTTAGTTGTCTGCCACAAGTTCATGTTTGCATAACATTTTCGTCAAATCTCTCCATAACTATGGACTACTTTCTGTTGGTTTGTCACATACAATTACAATGAAATACATTAAAGTTCAAGGTTGTAACATTACTACATGCATAGGTTTGAAGTATGAGTACTCTGCAAGACATTGTGTGTGTCCACTATAATTTATGGCGGTAATCAGATGTTGGTATATATTTTATTCCAGGTGATTTTACTTTTAAATTTACAACTGTTGCTTATTTGCAGCAGAAATCCCCCTGACCCTTCTGTTTGCAACAACATCTCGCTTCACATGCAAAGTAAAAACGTAGTACTAAACTTCAGCAGCTCCACCCAAGCGAACAACTTCCTCAAAGTTATTTCTCGTCTCTCTGTTCCACTCATAAAATGTAGGATTTCTGAAATTATGTCTCCAAAATAATACATATATGACCAGGTCAAGAAAAACATAGTGATACAGACCAAAATCTGAACTGATACTGGTTCACTACTTGAAATGAATGTTGCAAAGAGAAATGCTTCTTATTTTAGTACATCTGATGCAACTAATGCCAAAATTATTTTGCTTCATATTTCTTGAACGTTGGCATTTGTTGGCGCTTTAAGGATTTATGCATTTATTTGCAAATCAGGAATGATTAAGAACGGCAACATTTTAAAACTCTCAGCATCACACTTCAAAAGCCTAATCTTTAACCAGGTTTAAAAGAAAAAACCATCCTAAAAGTGCTAAATATGTTGTTTAATGAATAAAAAGTAAAAGCTTGATCAGTAAGCATTTACAAACATTTCTCAATCTGTTTGCACCTATTGCATGCCAGATGGGAGGAATTGCAGAAAATAAGAACATTTTAGAAACTTCTTTGTTTTAAGTTTTTAGTGATGGAAAAACTTAATCATATTATAGATTTCATAGACTCTCTAAGCGAGAGGGTAAAGGCCTTGAGCACAATTTCAGTTAGGAACTTACTTCCAGATAAGCTCATCACAATTATTATAGACGTGTTAGAAATTCAGGAATGACAGGTTTATTTTTCTAAGCACAAAATAAAACCTATTACTCACTGATCTACTTACTTGTAGTTATGGTATGAAAGACACACAGACAAAATGAACCCAGCATGCATAAGTGACTTAAAATAAGTTTCAAATTATGAAAGTTTCAGATTGACAGTCAAATCTGTTGTAGCTGCTGATGCATTGGTGAGACCATCTTGAGTAAAACCAAATGCTTTTTCTTTTTTTTGCCAGTTGCCTGAGGTCAGCTCTACACATACTGACATTAACCGCTATGCCTTTGATGATTGTCACACATTTTAATTGCTGTAAAAATATAACAACCATGAAACATGACTCAAATTAATAAATACTACAACTGGTATTTAAGTGGCTTAAAATTATTACAAGAGATTTTGCTCAGCACAGGTGCAGTGTTCTTAAAATTATTAGGAGAAAGTTGATAAAAAACAACACTTTGACATCTGGTCATTTTCAGCTCCCTGAACAGTTGTCCACAGTCTTTCACTTTGTTTTTTTATTCGTTCTCTCCTTTTCACTTTTCTTGGCACGTCTTGATTGTGAATGGGGTGGCAGCATAGCTGCTCATCTTATTTCCACAGCTTTAAGACTTGTTGATTAGTAACCGAGACTGTGTTTTCATTGTCACAGCTTTTTTTGCTTTTGTTGAACTGTGGCAGCATTCCATGATCGTGTACTTTGTGCATCTTTATTTAAAGCGAGTTGATCGAATCCATTTTCAACTCGTTTCTCTCCCAATTGAAAGCAGTTTAGGACATTTTAGGTTATTGGAAGATAACTTTGCTTGTTTTGAAATTCTATTTTGTAACAGGATAACACCAAACATTCTGTAAGGCTGTTCTAATGGAGCAGACCAACTTGTGGAGCCTGTGGAGTTAATAAAAGGTCAATTTGAACTTCTGTTATAGAGCCAACTAATCTCTAAAAAGGAACGTGTTTTTTAATCTAACGTGAAACTGCTAAGAAATTCTTTATTCTTATTCTTTATTCATTATTGCAAACAAAAAACATTAATTTTAAGCACTTCAATTCACAATTTTGTGGTTACACTTTTCCTTTTCACTTATTTTTAGTTTATCTTTTTTTTTACATTTATTAAACTTCTGATATTTGGCTGTTGAATTGTTCTTATTATTTGACACTTGTTTTGCTGAAAACAAGAGAGTTTTTTCCCTGCTGCCTGGTGGAACTCACAGAGTACACTGAAATATTATTTGAAGATGGTGAGTTGATCCTTATTAAATATGTATATTTATAAAAGGAGAGAGACAGAGAGGGAAAGAGACATGTTTCAATTAAATTACCAGATTTAATCTTCCACAAACTACTTTATTTCATCACGTTCAAATCTGAGTTTTACATGTTTCTCATGCAAGATAAGAAATTTGAAAAATATTGATGAATAAAACTGGAAAAAATATATATTTCAAAGGCCTTAGCTTCCATTTTTTCAGCAGCTTGTTTCCAGACTCGCTTAATAATTGTGATGAAAAAGTTGCAATTTTGATTTTTAATATAAAACAATACAAGTGAACACTTGATGCCGACCAACACACAGTGAGCGATTCAAAGCAGTTATGTCAAGTATGGAATCTCTCTGCTCTCTCTATGCAATTAAGGGCAATGAATTAGCATATTATTATTTCCCCCTACACACACTCACATTGTTGTCCTGCCCCACAGCCCTAACACTCACACACTCCCATGTTACCAGTGATAAAGAGACAGAGAGAGAGAGGCAGCAGCCTGTGGAGTCCTGCAAAATTCTGGAATTTCAAGTGTGGGAGGCACATTTGCTTCAAAATTTTCATGCGCAAAGATTTCAGAAACAAAGCCAGGAAAAGGCGACGTATGACGTAAAAAGACATCCACAATTGTAAAGAGGAAAAAGAAAAAAAGACATCGGACCGAAACTAATAGAAGATTGGAAAGACTCAGGTAGTAAGTGAAGAAAAATGTTAAGGTTTTTTTTCCTCTTTCTTTCTTTCTTTCCTCTTTCTTTCTTTCTTTCTTTCTTTCTTTCTTTCTTTCTTTCTTTCTTTCTTTCTTTCTTTCTTTCTTTCTTTCTTTCTCTCTTTTTTTGCAGAGCTTGGCAGAAAGTGCAGCAGGGACAGCAGGCCCAGAGTTTTAAAATGTTGCTCAGTGCTGGCAGAGCCATGTGTGAGTGCACTCTGTGGGAGCACCAAATCTTGTTGCCCAGCACAACATGGTGATTTAGACACAACAGCAGAGACCATCAAAACCCATTTACCCTCCTAGAGCACAAAACCCCCCACGAGATGGTCGTTTTCTCAAGGCCTTCCATGAGGAATGCATTTTAAATACGAGTCTGGGATGCTCCACTTTTTTCTGCCTTAACAGTCATTCTAAAACTGGAAAGTACACCGCAACATATTAGGTGACCATTGCAATATTTATCTAATATGCACATGATCAGCAACACATGGTCATCCTCTCACACTTGATAGCGTTTGTGGTATGACAAAGAGCAGAGGAAGAGGAAAAAATAAGGAAGAGTTTGTTCTCCCATGCGGTTTTGGCCCATTCTGGGGGCTTGGAGACCGGCCAGTCTGTCCTGGGGTTAGTCTTTGATATGGATGGGATTCATTATGTAACTGAATCTATTGTCAGGGAGAAAAAACAATATGGGGCCAGAAGGTAGGTGTGCTGTGAGAGGACCTGAAAAAGCAAGTGAGCGAAAGGGCTTTTACACCACCTTCTTTGCAGCTTATCGCAGTCTCGACTGGGGGAGCAACAGTTCACGTTTTGACTTTAGAGCAACATTATTTACTCCCTAACAGGTTTCTCTCTTTGGAGATACGATGAAAACTCTCTCCTGAATTCATTCACTTATTTTCCATACATCTGCAAAGAATAAGTGCAAAACCTGATGTGAATTATGGAGACTATGATCATGATAGTGCTACAAATGGATAGTATCAAGGATCCGCTCTACTGCTGCTTTCTTCGTATTCAGATTCAATGAAGCTGAGGATCTGGGAGTTTCTGAATATTTTCTGAATATATATTTAGTAAATATTTGAGCATTTTCTGAATATAAGTATAAAGTGCCTTGCAAAAGTAGTCATTTACTGATTGAACATTTTCACATTTTCTAACTTTACACTTGCAAACTTCATTTTATGTACTGTACTTTTATTAGGATTTTATGATCAACATAAAGTACCACAAAATTGGTGGTAGACCACATAAGATTTTTCTTTTCTTCAGACTACTTTTTTTCATTCAGAACTTTTATGTTAACATGTGACATGTTCATTTTAATCTCTAAACTTAATTAATTAAATGCTACCACCACCATGTTGTACATTGAGAAATGTGTGTGATCAGAGTGACGTGGAGTGTCAGTTTACGTGAACAGATGGCATTTTGCACATAGGTAAAAAAGTTAAATTATGGTCTCGACAGACTTTCTTCTAAAAGTTTTCTATGTTCCCTACGTCATTTGCACCAAACTACAACATAGAGCTCTTGTGACTTTTAACAATCACTTTCTTCCTGCCATACTTTTATGAACACAAGATTTGTGGAGTACATAACTAACAGTTGTCTGAGCAACAGATTCTTCCACCTGCGCTGTGGGTATTTGTGCCTCCTCCAAAGTTACAATGTACCTCTTGACAGCTTATGTAATCTAATCAATCCATTTCTGACAAGGCCATCCATCCTAGGCAGACTTCCATGTCCTATAAGGTCTAGATTTATTAAATATCCTTTTATTTTGGATGAAAGCATATGGCATTCGCAGTGATCATAAAATTCAAGGCTAGAATATTTGTTTAACAAGCTAACCCTGACCAGAATGGTCTGCTTGATCTTGCTGTTTGTTCACTAATGTTTAACAACGTTTGAGGCCTTCAGAAAAATACTCTATTATAAAATTGAATTATACACCGAGGGACTCAAATTAGGTGAATATTTTACTGGAATTTATCTAGGAGTATCAAACAAAAGGCATTTGAATAGAAAGGCACAGCAGAATTTTCAAATACTGCTGTGCGAATTTTGAAATCCATGTTTTCTTTACTTTTCCTTTTATAACTGTGTGGTGCTTTGTGTTAGCTTATAACATAAAATTCCAATAGATTCGACTGCAGTTTCTTGTAATGAGACAAAATATAAAAAAGACTCCAGGTGTTAGTCTACCAACCTAAATCTGCTGCTTCCTGCCTGATGGTCACGTCTGCTCTCACGCTGAAGAAGAAGAAAAGGCACCTGATCAGAGTCTGATAAAGCTGGAGACTAGTTTGACTGAAGCCAAGAAAATGGTGCTCTATGCAAATAGGGACAGTCAGCTATATTTGGGCGACCGGAGGCTGAGGGTGATTTGAATGAATGAAAATGAGAACAGCATGTTTGCTGTTTGAGGGCAAGATATTAGAGACTCAAAGATAAAGGCATGCTTAAATTTTACAGTCACACTAGCATCTTTCCAGAATGATATTTCTAGCTCGGTATGTTGCAAAGTCTGTGGGGAAAGAAGGAATTTGTTCTCTACATGCAACAGAAAAAGGTGGATTTTGGGTCTCAAAATGACAGCTTTGACCACAAAAATCTTGTAAGGCAACACAGGGACAAAACAACAGCCATCATTTGTTTTAACTCCTTAATTTCTAAAGGTAATTTTTGAGGAGGTTCCTTTTCACTGCTTTATCCCAAAATGGAAGTCAAAATTATTGCAATCAGTAGTCGAGTCTATACACTTAGCCTGGTTTGTCTAAATGTATAGACAACAATCAACAGCAATTCCAACAGAAAGTCTTGCATATCTGAGCATTCATTAAATGGCTCACTAGTTTTGTATTGATGAGAAACATGCCAGAAAAAGGATTCAGTTAAGCGGTCCAGATCTCACTTCTAAAGTATTCTGTGTTGGACGCTAGAACTCCCTCATGACCACAGATAAAAGCCTCCTTCACAAGTTTCTCCTCAGTTCTTGAGCCAAGAGTCAAGAAGAAACACCCCGTTGTCATCGTATGTGCCACTTCCAGTCACATGTCACAAGCAGACAAGCCGCATCACTCTTTATTAACGCAAAGTAAAAAACAAAACAAAAAATTAAATAAAACAAAAAATATGATGATGGCACTCTTGTCCAATTTAAATGTTCTGAGACAAACACATAAGAGATTGTTGGAGACATGGAGGTTGACAGGCTGTGTGGTGGATGTGATGAAATCCCTCTATAATCACAAAACAACTTATTCCTTTACACGATGAGTTTGAATCAAGACTCACTGAACGAAGGGTCTTTGGAGATATTTTTAACACCAAAAGTTTTAATAGACTTATGAAAGGAAAGCACACTGCTGGGAATATGTCAACTTTTTTCTGTCTTGACTTTCTACAGTATTTCTAGGGAATTACTGAGTTTTGTTGAGTTATCAACCATTTTATCTCATTCCTTTATTCCTGTGATTTGACTTATTTTTGTGCTTTTGTCATGTTGCTTTAGCATGATGACATAATTATTAGTAACATTCATACTTATTAGTTACATCGATAAAGATGTGTGAAAAGGATTAAATCAATTGATCGATCATTATTCTAGGCACAAGAAAGGTCCATAGTAACAAAAAGTGATCAAATAAAAAAGATAAATAAGATAAAAGGCTCTACACAAACAAAATAAATTTGAGCTTTATTGAGTAAAAGAAATAGTTAAATCTGCCCTATAAATGAACTGCTTTTATTTAGTGAGAAAATAATTAAATGTGAAGGTATAACTATTTTTGACAATTTATATAATCCATTTACATTAAATGTAACAGTAGCATTATCCTTATTTGTGCTCAATTTTTTTCTGTTGAACAGAATTAATTCATGACTCACTATTCCATATGATATAAATCTTCCTAGACCCAGAGATCTGTGATGGTGTGCGTTTCAATTTCAAAGACTCCGGAACCTCGTTAGAGAACATAAAGTCTTTAAAATACTGCAAGGTTTTACATAAAAATATGATGACCTTTGGCAAGAAAACTAAAATTATGTCAGTGGGTCTTTTAGCAGGATAACAATCCAATGTTATGTGTTGTTCTCATAACAAAGTAAACTTTCTTCAATGACCAAAAATACAGAAAACAGAATGATACCAAGATTTTGCAAAGATAAATGGTTAATGACCCTTTTACCAGGGATACCAACGACTGAGTCACCAGTGGTCTTGTAGATGCGTTGAAATAAAGTTTGATCATTCAAAAACATCAGTGTAACATAAGAAAACTGAAATAAATGTGTCAACATGACAGACACCATAAGCAAACCCCATAACTTGCGCATTGAACTTTTCTATTTGTAACTTATTGATCATTTAAGTTTAAGTTCTTAAGTCTGAATTTAGTCTTTTTTAAGCACTCTTTATCAAATGACATATGCCAAACAGATTCTGATTGCATAAGAATTACACACATGCAGAAACTCACTTGCACAGCTAGCCAGATAGCAGCGTCACAAGATCTGATGGTGTTTTTTCGGGATAGAACGCCTTGTGTTTTGGGAGGATTTTTAAATAAAACAGATCATTTGCTGGCGTGTGCGATGATATCCCTGAGAAAAGGTGCTCTCGTTGTTGCAAGAGGAGGTTACTGTAAGTAAGACATTAACACATATAACTTAGGAAATAATAAAAAAAAAAACATTATCTTTGGAAAATTATGCATTACAATAATAATACAATTAGCTTTTCAAACATTTTTTCAAAGGTTTTTCAAATAGCACTGGAGCTGACAAACATATACAGTGTGAGCGTGTTCATGCATTTTTGAATGTCTGCACATTTGTGATTGTGGCCAGTCTCCCAGGAAGGGGCTAATCCCAGGGCAGCAGCAGTGGAGGAGAAAGTCTGCACATGTGCAGATCTTTCAACTGTGGTTTGCGATGTTTAGTCTCGTTTCGTCAGTCCTTCTTGAAACAGGTCCAGAAAAGCTTTCAATAGACCATGATTCCAAAATCCCTCTGAATCCCGAAGGCGAATCACCCTCCTTGCATCAAGGGAATATAAGGGGAGACAAAAAAAAAATCATCAAATTGTGATCTTGATGGACAGCTTGGTGGTGCGGTGGTTAAACGCTGTCACCTCAAAGCGAGACGGTTTCCATTTAAGTCTCAGCTGGAGTCATTCTGAGCTGAGACTGCATACTCGTTGTGAATGTGTGGGTTTTCTCCATCTATTGTGGCTTCCTCCTACAGTCCAGGAACATGCATGTTAGGTAAATGGCTATTGCAAATTGCAAAAGATTCAGTTTGTCCTTGATTTGGACGGATCCCCTCTGTCTGCAGGTCTGAACAGTGAAAACTTTGTATTCCTTCAGGTAAAGGTGCTTGTCTAAGATTGACTTCTCATTCTATATTCAGTTCTCATTTTCTTCTCTCTTGTGTCCCCGATTCTCCTCTGAAAGTTCTCCGGGGCACCTGATTTGGCTTCAACACAAACCATTTTCTGACAGGACAGTTCTGGGGATTTCCTGCAAATTCGTGGGCTGCAGTCCATCTCTGTCAAATACAGCCCACAGTCATATAATTTTATCAAACTGTATCCAAGATGGGTAAATGCTTATCACATGTCCTTTTTTTAATTAAATACAGTTAAAACATTTAACTATTACTAATCTAATTTAAAAAAAAAAGAAGCCCGATATTCGCTATTTTTGCTCTCTACATTTAATGTGCAGCACAGTTGTGTTTAAAACAATAACCACCAGAGCACAGATTTTGGTAGAAATTCTACATGCCAAATAATTTACAAACATATGTAGAAATGTGATTGAAAACCAACAGTGAAATCAATGAATGCTGCTGATTCTTTGTAAATCATTAAGTGAAAGAGGCATTGATAATAATAGCAGTGGAGTTAAGTAAGCAGGGTCATTTATAATGTGACCAATCAGGTGAACATTAATTAAGCATGAAGTTAGAAAATGTTGTGCATACTGGTTATAGGGAATCTCTGTCTGAAAATTGGATTATAATTTGTTGTTCCAGATATTTCTCAGAAGAACAATAAATACACTGAAAAGGGGGAATAGATACACTATGTTCACAATTGTTAGTTAAGTGTTTTGAAAATATTGTCACTTTTTAGGCATATTTCCTAATTCTGAGCTGAATAAGCTTGAATGCTTAAAAAGACAGTTATTTTATGGAGGACGATGCTCCATCACATGCATCCAAGTACCCCTGCTAGTAAAGGTGTTAAAGATGAAAACTGTGTTCAATTCTCTTCAATTAAATTTTATTTATATAGTGCGAGTTGTTCTGGACTGAAAACGTGTTCAGAGGTGGGAGACGGACGTCAACATGGAGTAAGAGATATGAATCGATTCTCAGAAACGGTCCCTTTACAGCCATAGATTGCTTTAAAAATTCACAGAAAAGCTCCCTATTCAAGCTTCTCCCAGTTCGCACAGTAAGCATTTTAGTTTGTAACAAAAAGTTCAGACATTGTTACTCTTAAAACAACTCCATGTTTCCCTTTCCTTTTTTTCTGCAGAAATATAAAACACTTGATGTATTAATTTTTTACATTTTTTGATTTGGAGGAAAATACGTCAGGTTTCTAATACACTTATATGTATTTAAATAAAAGCTGTTCTAAAGATTTTAAGATTTCCCCACTTTTTCAAAAGCAATGCTATCATTTTATACGTAGGGCTAAAAAGCAAAACAAAGCAAAAAACTAGTAACCCCCAGCACCCAAGAAACAAACATTTTCCTTTGCCCTTAGTCATGTTCAGTGTGTGCACCTTCACTCATAATAATACTCAGTGACCCTACACACGACAACTGCTCACCACAGCAATAACTTTTGCTTTCTTGGCCCTTTGCAGCTGTCCACTCGACCAGGTCCTTTGGTTCATAACAACAGCTGAGGCTCAGCCGCTTTACATGCAGCAACCTCCCTGTCACTGGTTCCAACATGACCTCACACCCAATCCCTAAATATCTACTTCCTTTTTACTGCCGCTCCACCCAAAGCTGTCACAGTTATTCCTTGATATAAAAAACAATCATTTTTTATACTGATAGCACCAAATAAACCAATTTTGATTCATCCCAGTCAAACTTTCTTATGATCGCAACCCACTCCAAACAGAATCTCTCATGACAAATACACAACACCCAGTTTATCACTCACTTTTTGACGCAAGTGTTTCATACTGTTTCCCCCCCTGGCAGTTGTGAAACCATGTCAAAGCTAATAGACACACAATTTACGCTTTATATGTATATGCCTGTACATGTGTATAGTCAGAAAACATAAGGTCTGCCTGGATTCAGTAACTCTGTGAGGAGGATTTCATCTGAAAGTCCCACCTGCATACAAACCAGTCACTGATGTGTAATAGAGGCTTTAACTTTAGAGCAGAATTGCAAATAAATGTGGTTTAGGCCAATTTGTTTGCTCACGAAAACGTGTTAAACAAAGTTATTTGCATAAAAAGAAAGTTCATTTAAAAGTCCCTAATCCCCCACCCCCTTCTTTTTTTTATTTATTTATTTTTTTTTCAGGTTTTTTTCTTTCCCCAGAGGTGTATATGTGTGTGTACGTGCATATATGCATTTATACATGTGTATGTGTTTTGTCACTACTAATTTTCTTTCACTATGTTTTACTATTGGAGGTGTTCTGTATGTGTTCTTTGTTCCTGAAAACATGTATCGCCTAGGAACTGCAGGTGAGAAATCGACATTCTTATTGACAGAAATGCTACTAATATGCTTTGTTCCTGTAATAAATAAATAAATAAATAAGTCCTGGGAGCCACATAAATGTCATTTCATGTTTTGACCACAAGATGGCTCTGCAGCTCTTTGAATTATCATAAAACGAATACGGGGCCAATAGCCCCATCAAGTGCTTAGCAGAGAACATAGGAAAAAGTCTATGATCTGTTTTTTTAAAACCATTGCAGACTGTAACTCTGGCTGTCAGATTTTTGTGTGCATATCATAAAATAAAGTGTAAAATACAAATATAAAAACAAATCAATCAGTTTATAAACCACATTTAAAATGACAACCAGGTGGTGCTACACTGAAACTTTTACAGCAATAATCAAACAAGCAAATACAATCAAGACATTTTTTAAACTATGCATTGAAAAGATAAATTCTGTTAAAGGGAAAAACACTCTTTGCAGGGTTTCATAAGTTATAATAAAAAATGATGTCAGTGGAGGGTGCAGACTTAAATAAAAGTGGAAGGGAAGGTTCTTCATTTAAAATGTTACCAAAATATAATTTATATCTATAACATGACACTATACAGTTGTTCAGTTAAAGCTGTTCCATAAAAAGGTTTAATAAACTTTCATATTCAATAATTATCTTGGTAAGTCATGAAGCAATTTATGGTCTAAATTAGCATTTAAATACATCACAATTAATTTCCTGGCCCTCTATATGATATCAGCTGAGATACATGCAGCCTCATTAACTTTTATCTTACCAAACTGCTTTCACTATGAGACTTGATAAAACCATACAACCAGTCATGTTTGCACATTTCTGCTTCCCTTAGCAACGTATGCATGGTTTTATTCCAGAAGACCATAAAACAGCAATGACTTTAGCGACATAGCTGCAGAGAGGAGAGACGTCTGGGAAAATAAAAATAGTAAAGATAATACTTTCATGGCTCAGTGTTGCAGTGAAGACAAATCCAGGCATAACTGTTGTTTTTAAAAGGCCAGTTTATGTTTGAATCATTTTTGTTAGACAAAAAAACTATTTACCTTGAGGCCTCTAGGGGGACACAGTCTTTATTGACAGCAGTTGAAGCAAATACTTAAAACTCTGTCGAATCAATGTATGCCTTCATCAACCAATCAAGCTGCAATTTATGTACAGTATGTAATTACCCAGACAGATTTGACATTAAAGAAAAACGAGAATTATGAAAAATTATATTTCTTAAAAATTACTCAAACTGCAAATGTCACAATTTTATAATGAAACACTGAAGTATCAAAAGATTAAAGAAAGGAAGGAGCAGGAAAAAATGTTGAGGCAAAGTTGTAAGATTCTGTTTCAAAATGTAAATACAACAAAGCCTAACTGATGCACAAAAGACAGATAATATTAGTTTTGACTGAGCTCCTGTTTGGGTATATCACCTCCAACAAAAGCAAAAAGGAAGCTGATCTGAAATAGTCTCCATACTCTGAGCTTAATCTCAGACTCTCTGTGTTGCCAGACTGTACAAGATGTGTTCTTCTGAATTTCACTGTTTAGAAAATGACAAGCTCAGAGGGGGAGCAGAGGAGAGGAGAGTAAAGCACAGGAAGAGAAAGATGAACATGAGAACATAAGGAACAAAGACAGCTTCATCAGTTTTGTTGACCTCTGGAAACAGAAATCAGATAACAGCTTCATTCTATAGATTTTCATTGCCAGTTCCATACCTCACATCAATGTATATAATGTTTTAGAAATATCATGACTTTGTCATGACAGAGAAATGTTGACAACATGCATTTCTGTCCATTTTATGCATTCAAACACATTGCACAATGCAATTTCACCCAGCTTCATCCATCAGTATCATTTGTAAGTGAGCTACATTTCAGGCCATACATTTCTAGTATTTACATCTTGCAAGATGACCCTACCTGGTCATCACAAAGAAGAGACATACCTGGCCAGTAAGCATTCTTCCATTGTGGTATTATCCAATTTTGCTGAGCCTGTGCAAATTGTAGCCTCAGTTTCTTGTTCTTAGCAGACATGAGTGACACCCAGGTTGGTCTTTTATTGCTGAAGTCCATCTGCTTCAACGTTCCACATATTGTACATTACTGGATGGTATTCTACTTACCTCAGCAATGCCCAGGCGTTATTTGAGCTTCTGTTGCAAACTGTTTTCTGATAGGAACTACAAATAACCAAAACAAATCAAACATGATCACAGAATTTCTGAGGTCGAGAAAGGCTGAAAATAGAACTGAACCTAATTTAGTTTTTGGGAAGATTCTGTTTGTTGGGATGGAATCACATATCAAACGGATCATATTTTCAACATTACACAAAGCTGGAAGACATAAGATGAGCAGAAGGAAACACTCATTACATAACAACATGGTTATATTGAAAGAAAAACAACAGTCCACTTTTCCTGGAGTTATCTCTGTAACAGACTTATTCTTTCGAGAAAGAGCTTAACATGACAATGATTACATCTCTGCTGTTGCTGCCTTTTGGACACTCAAATGATCACTTTTTCTGATTTCGTCTATGTAATTTGGCTGACATGAGTGACCTGCACACATGTCAAGAGAAAAACCAAGGGGATTGAAAATTGTTAAGTGGCATGACTGATGCAACCTGTGGTGTGGCACATGCAGAAAATCTCACACATGAGAAAATTCAAAGTGTACTCACGTTTTAGTAGAGAAACTCAAGCTGAGGTCATTGGCTTAAAAAGACTAAATCAGACTCTTTGCAGTCCTAAAACCCTGCAAAGAGACAAAAAAGCCCAAAATCTGTTCTTTGCTGTTCCTGCACAGCAGGCATTTATGAGTCTATGAATCCAATGAATCTATCACACATGCTTTTCAAGACTCCATTTATGAATGTTACAGTACGTTCTAAAGTTGTATACCTGAAAAGAAACCCATTGAAATTGTAACTGTAATAACAATAAAAAAGGGAAGAAAAGATGGCTGCTGTTTAGTGTTTTGCTACATTGTAAATACATAATACATAATACAGTATACATAAATACTGAAGGCAATTGTTAACAAAATTAGTATTTTCAATACAATGGACAAACTAAAATTGATGAATGCTTGCCATAACACACAGTGAACAATGGATTACCTGTTTGTAAAAGGCAGAATACTCTGTGCATCTTAGCTTGAATTTGTGTTTACTTCCTTTTCCTGGGCTAAAATTCTCAGAAGACCCTTGTTAGTAATGAATGAATTGACTTAGTTCTTCTTCAGATGATTTAGCTGCTGTTACTTAGCTTTAGAAATGGTGAGTCACAGTGAGAAATGTCTGACACCCAGAAGAGGTAAAAAGTAACTGGAATCACTTCACATAATTAGATCTTGTGAATGGCTAAATGGGGTGTAGCTGAGGTGTTGACAATAACACACCGGTTTATTAGATCTCTGACTTATAAGCTTATAAGGTAACTCCACTGAGGTTGACAGATGACAATCTGGTTGTTTCTAAATACACATACATATTGTACTCTAATGGTTAAAGCTTTATAAGAACCATTAAGCATATTCTGGTCATCCCAATGTAGGTTGGTCTAGATCTAAAAGTTTTGTTGACATTCTGAGCTAATTTTAGATGTAAAATTAACATAAAAAATGGCTGAGAATTTACCAAATCTGAAAGGAATAAAAAATGTTTTTCCTGATATCATTTGAAATGTATGATCTTTATCAGATAAAAATAGATCATGTTTTAAAGGTGCATGTTTTAAAAACATGCACCTCTTTAGCTATGCAGTTACTTAGGTTTGAGAAAATAGTTCATGCAAAATGAGATATTATTTTTTTATCCTTTGTATTTAGATGTTTTATTAAGGATGTTTCATAGGCATCTAAGTTTCAACATAGCCACTCAAAAGCAATTCTTGCATTCTCCGACACTACTACCCCCCCCAAAAAAAGAGCAGAGAATCCTCTATATTGTGGGGTGGAATAAAATGCAATGCAATCCTACACAAATAGAAAAAACATAAAGAGGTATTGCCAGTTGCTGCAAACCCTTGATGATAGTTGTTGTTCCCTAAAGTACTGTAATGGTTAGGGGACAGTATTTCACATAGTTTCAGGTTTGTTTTTAGTACTCAATTAATCATTTTGTTTTCTGAAAATGTAATTTTATATTTGGGTTATCTTTGCTTTATTTAAAATATGCTCAATGTTTTTATTACATTCTTTGGAGACTGTAATTTTGCTGCATTTCATGAGATTTTTAACCTCTGAAGTCTGTAATTTATCACACTATAATATATTCAACATATACACAGAAAATTGGAGAATGTAAAGACAGCAGCGTATATTATTAAAAACATTAGATTAGAAAGACTCTGACATTGTGTCAAAATAAATGTAATCTTGCGATTGTAAGGTCCAACGGGATTTCCCTGCATTCTGTCCAGATATTTTTGTGGTTTTTGGTTATGTGTGTGACCTCTAGAGACCAAGAAATATTCCACTGAATTTGTTTTTTCCTGGAAGAGCTCACATGGAAATTTTGTTTTTGCAACATAGGCAATTGGTTATAGGAGAAGTATTAGCTTTTTCTTTTTCATGACATGGGGAATCCAGGAACATAAAACATTCCCAGTGACTTGTTAAATTAAAACATTATGTGAAGTTTGAGTTTTAGACTTTTTAAAATACATTTCAAATATTCTTTCAGGTTTTGCAAATCTTCAGTCACTGAAAGAGAAATATATACTTTAACTGATCTTGAAATTAAATTATGGTGAATGAAGCATGGTTTCTAGCATCGCATCCTAATTAAATGGTGCTACAAAGAAAAAAGTTTCCCTTTACTTGTGCCAGGTCCTTAAAAGATCCCTGTTTTATGAGATGAAAAGTAATCAGTTTTCTTTGCCTTTTTCACATGGTAGCATGTTTCCATGTCTCCTACATGTCTTGTAGGGGACACATTGAGTATATTCTGCCAATTGTCATGGAACTTATTTTGAAACATAGCCCTCAAAATAGTAAGCTCCAGGACAACAGGCAGTACTCATAGTTCTCCGTCCAGGTCTACTTACCCTGCTCTTTAAGATGTTTTAATTAGGTTTTCCCAAGAGGCCAGCTTCCAACCGAGAAAGTTACATGATCAACAGTAGGGGTGATTTTTTTTTTTTTTTTTTTGGTACACAGGGCAGTGAGATAGATACAGGTACCACACAGAATCATGAAGCATGTGTGTGTAATGATGTGTGCATGTCATGCTGCTTAGAATGTCTCCTGCTTGGAGTTCAGTATCTTCATTTCTTTCTTTTCCAGTTCTTTCTTTTTTTTTAGGTTTTCTTTGTTCATGAATTATGGTTGCTTTGTTTTGTTTCCTCATCATAGCACATACTGTACATGTTTTGTCTTTTTCTAAATTAGTTACTGCATTGAGCCTGTTGAATCTTCCTGAGTCCTGCTCACAACAAAACAAAATTTGATAAATATTGTTTTATATTTTATCTTTCAAAGAACAATTAATTTGTCATGTCAGCCAAATGCCAAACACAGAAATGCATTCTTAATATTCTTAGGGCAGAAGAATAATTTTTTTGCAGAGGCTTTATAGGGCAGAAAATAAAAAAAAACTTTTACTTCATTAAAATGACTCACAATTCTTACCAAAGGATCCCACTAATGAGAGCCAGTGATGAGTTAATTTCCAGTCATCAGACGTCCCATGATATTATCAAAGTCTGCAAAGGAGGCATTATTAGTGATAATCATGTCTTACTTTCCAAAGACGTTAAGCTCCAGTGGTTTTCCTCTTTCCATAAGGGCATTAGACAATAATAAATCCTAAGCAAATGAGCCACCACAGCTGTGACTGTTTACTTTGACTCAGACAAAAGTTATGGTGCTAATACCCATAAATAATATTTTATGCAACATATAGCTGCTTAGTAAAGCTAAAAGAATGATATTAACTCAGCATTCATTCACCTGTGTAGCTTGTGAGAATGTTCTAAAAATGCTAGTTTTTAGAACATTGTAACTGAGTATGTTATTTTTACAGCTATTAACAGCTAACAAAAAGTGTGTGTTTGTGCACCTTTTCTAAGATGTTGACTATTGACCTTTAACATGCAAGTCTTGGGATCTTTTCTCTGGACTTATCTGTTTTGCTTCCAAATGATCTAGATTAAGAAATATGTGACTAAAACAACTTTGGTGCTGAGTGTATTGGGGCAGTCTTTGTCTTGCCCACATCAGATGCATTATTTTATTTGAATACCAGCCTTCCAACAGCTAGATATATTTCCTAAGTGGTATTAAGACATTTTTAGAGGTCAGATTTTTTTTTCTAAGTCCAAGAATTATTTTAGATTCACTTGCTCTGAATACTTAATACTGTAATCATGTTAAATTGGTAAATCCTTGATTTAAAAACCATATTTCTTGTGTGATCAGTCAGTTGTTTGTTTAAAAGAAAAGGCACATCACACCTTAGAGGAGCTTCTTGATTTGCTCATCTTTTTTTCTGTTCAATTCCTTAAGAATTTGAACATGATTTGAACAGAATTGTGCTAATAACTATAGCTGTGGAGCAGCTATAGACTGATAATATTATTTAAGATGGATTTCTACTTACAGGAAAGGAGAACATGCCAGATTGCAATAAGTGCAAACCATCATACAATAAAAGTGTACGCGTGTACCTGTGTCATTGTGTCTCAGTGCATTTTAAAGTGACTGTTTCATTGTGGGCCAGGCACGTGTTGCTCTGTGTGAGCTGGAGAACAAATTCGACGTGAGCAGCTCAGTAGACAGGTAATAAAGTGTCTTCCATGTTCTTCATTGCTCAATGGTCTCTCTTATAAATGTATTTCTCTACAATAAAACTATGATTACATTTATCTTAAAGCAAGCCTTGGACTAAATGTGAACACAAAGAGAACTTCAAAGTCTTGAGAAACCATGTTTAAACTCAACTGTATCATTTTAAGTCACCATTAAATTGACTTAAATCCATTTTATGTTGGATTTAAGTTGTAAATTATTAAAGAGAGAAACATACCCTGGGGGTTGACAGAGTAACGCTAGCAGACCATTGTGCCTTCAAACTGCTTGTTGGAGCGTAAGTCATCTGGTCATCCTGAGATCTAAGTGTGGAAATAGAGTAAGGGGCAGGGATATTTCATCATAACATTTTTTACTTTTTATAGTACTATTATAGCAAAAGTGCCTTGCAAATATATTGCAGTACAAACCTACTATGTTTTATCAAGTTGAGGTGCAGTACCTCTGAGGTTTTCACAGAATGGTTTTTATTTTTAGATTAAGCCACACAGGCAGACTCTATGGACTACGTTGGTGACTCCTTAAGGCAATAGGTCAAAAAGGATAGTATGAAGGAGTGTCAGAGTGATGGTGGCTGAATACAGAAACACATCACACTTATAAAAATTTAGTATATGTTTGGAAAACCATATTACTTTAAATTGTCATTAATATGCTACTTTTAAGTTAGTAAATCACATTAAATCCTCCAAAGTAAATGATGATTTATGGCCATAACAGGGGAAACTTGTGCCAGTCACTATACATCTGGTCTTTATTGGTTAATCAAAATATAGCTATTTTCCCAGGGAAGGTATTTTAGTGCAAAATATTTATTGCAGTAGCTGTGGTTAAATATTATCTTTTCACTGGTTTTCTGTAGATGTGTAGGGATATATTCTTTTAAACAAATATTTTAAAACTTTTGTGAAGCCTTGAAGTTGATTGTTATGTGGCTTTTTATGTGAAGATCTGCCACAATGGAGAACTTGTTTACATTGGAAAGCTGCTCACAGAGTCTTTTCAGGCTCTGAAGCCCTGAGGTGAACTCCAGAAAAATAAACCTGAATAAGTTAAATAGATTTAGATTTGGAGCAAAACAAGAGGCAAGCAGAGGGAAGGTTCTTCTTTTAATCATCAGGGGAAATGCGAGAATCCTCGTAAACAAGATTAATGAGACTGAAGCAGTGGCAGCTTTTCATTAGAAAAAGCTGCACTGAGGTCACAACAAAACAAGGCTTAAATAAATAATTTTTAAGTAACCATTTGCCAAATTGTTAAATTCAGTTTTCTAATATTAAATTCAGTTGTACTACTTAATTTGTGTTCCTCTTAGTTAAATGTAGATTTTTTTTCCCACAAAACATGTATAGTTTATTAAAATAATATAACTTGTTTGCACCATAATGAACGGTAATTCAATTTAGCTCAATTGATCCAAACCTCTCAAACAAATGCTTTGATGTCTGCAGCAGTTCCAGATGCTATTTTTTTTTATTTAAAACTGCAGTAGATAACTTTAATGAAAATACATGTTTCTCTTTTACATATATATATATTTTTTTACATATTTATTAAAACTGTTACAATGTCCTGACAATATAATATAAGACTGTCCTCATCAAAATGACAGTTTATGTAAGAAAAGATCTTAGAAGAATAAAACAGATGTAAATAAGCTTAGAAAGGCAAGGTTACAAATAATATGCAATTACATACTCAATATGTTGGTTGGTGAAACAGATAATTTTTCAGATATAAATTGATGAGTAAACAGCAGTTGTTTTAAAAAGAGACAATAAATGGATTATATGTTCTGCCATAATATGCAAAGTGCAGCTTGCTGCAAAGCTGTGTTGCAAAATACTCCTGGTTTTGCTTTAATGATGAGGTCAATCAGGTTGTTATGTAATGTTTCCCCTCAGTTTGTGACAAGTTAAAGGAATTGTTGTTCTCTTCTTCTGATCACATTTCTGTGATTGGTCAGGCGTACTTGAAAAGCGTGGTGAACTCGCTTTTCAGATAGCACTATCTGTGCAGTCTTAGAATGTGTTTGGGATAAGCAGAATGTTCTTGGATTTTTTTTCTTATCTTGCCTCTGCATGGAGAAAGAGAACACAGTTAAAGGATCACACTGTCTTTTGTTTGTAGTCATTGCTAATTGATTTTCTATGACTATGTGCTGACTGTCTCCACTCCAGCAAACTTAGAAAACAAGCTGACTATGGAATTTAATACAGTTTGGAGCGTTTTCTACTTCAAACCTTGTTGGCTCTTTTCTCAGAAATCTGGAACACTTTAAAATTATAAAAGCAATATTTGTTTATCAGGCAACGTTTTTATGTCCCTCTTTTTGACAACAATATGAAAACTAGAATAAAATGTAAAATTGAAGAAACAAAATGGTAATGGAGATTTGTGTGTGTGACTATAAGAATTGTGCATTGCTACAACTCTAACATGCGAACCTGATCATAATATTGAATAAATTAGGATTAAATTATTATAAATTGCAATAGTACCAATCAATAATAATCCTGCTGTTAAGTTTTATTAAGTTAACATAGGGAAATAAATAAAACAGAATAAAATGACTGAAGTTCAGGTAAAAACTGGGTTTTTGGAGAAAATCTTTTAGTCCTAACTATTTTCTGAGCTGAGAACAAAGTCTGTCTCCTCACACGAACAGTTTACAACACAACATACTTAGTTTCATCTTTGATAGAATTACTGCTCTGTTTACAAAGTTGTTTTTGCTTTTCTTTAAAAAGGTTGTTATATATATGCCAGATCGCGCTGCCCTCCAATCCCATCCCACAACTCATCTACACTTCACCAGGATTAGTCAGTGTGCCTGAAGCCGAGGATCAGCATGCTCTCTTATATATACAACATGGAATATAGAATTTTATTATCTGTCCCATCTAATCTCCTTCCTCTACGTAATGGCAAACACAGAAACAACATTGTTCAAAATGTTCCCTGATGCTGCATATTACTGATCGGGATTAAAACAGATCTGATTGTGCAGTCTGGTGTAATGGGCGTTCTTGGTAGCAAAGATGCGGGGTGGGAGATAAAAGGGTGGAGAGAAAAGGGGTTGGAGAGCTGAGAGCTCACAGTTTTCCTTTTTGTCTAAAGAATGGAAAGATGGATGCTGCCTGTGCTAAACACAAACAAGAACTGGATGTGTTTTAGTAGCTATACTAGCAGGAAGACACAACAAAATGAAGGGAGGGGGAACAGGAACAGAGATGTGTGAAGATGTGGGATTCATAGGCGTGTATACACATGTAAATCGGACTACATCCAGTTCGCTGAGTCAGAAGGAAGAACAGCCTGTCCATGTGTCTATATCGGTGTGTGTGCATGGAGAGCAGATCTAAGCGTTCTCTCCTTTTTAACCTTTTCCACTACATGGGTTTCTTTGGTCCAGGCCATGCTAAGCACTGGGGATAACATTCTGCTCTTTTAATCAAGCTTTGACTGCGATGGCCTTAGCATGAAGGTCTTGTGATACTGGCACCCAGCTTATGAAAGCCAGCACTTTGCTCTTCTGTTTCATTCAAAAAAGAACAGAATGTGATGGTTAAGATTAAATCTAAAATAAAACTTTTCTCATCAGAAATGGTGAAATTCATTGCTTAAATTCCTCCAACTGACATCTAAAGTAATAAGGTGTAAAAGGATGTACACTTGGAATAATTATAATTTAGGTGACAAGGATGAAAAATGTGAAAAAAATATATATATATTTGTTTTGTTTTTGGTACTTTTATGCTGATATGAAGTAAAGCACTCCATTGCAACCTTGTTGTAAGCATGATTGTCATAATTTTGAGCTTTAAATCATGTATTTGACAGGTTTTTTGGGGGTATGGTATGATTATACATAAAACAACTTCTGTGCATTTAAAAAAATACAATAATTGGTTGGGGGAGTTTGAGTTTATGTTTCATCAATTAAAAAGGATTTAAAAAAAGCATGCTACTGTCACATGGTTATTTTATAGCCTAATCTTGGCCCTTCAAAGAATATTTATTGTCATCATGTCCAAATAGATTAATATTTCCCTTGTCTGATGATTAAAAGGTTTTTCAAGAAGATTTTTTTGGTCTTCTTGATCAGATCAACAACTCTGCTCACAGCACCTTCCAGTTTAAGGGTTGCAGTCAAACAATGGTAAATAAAAACCACACACTTCAAACTCGTTTTAGAACAAATAAAGCAGGGTAATATTTAAAACAGGCAAACTCCAAAAGCCAGGTCCTGGTTGGCAAGTTAATCAGTTAAATTAAACTCTTACATTTCTGAATAAATATTCAGTCAAACATGCAGCTAGAAATATGGCAAAAACTTGATGATAGTATTTTTTGTCAACAGTTAGTGACAAACTAACTGTTTGTTTGACAACTACAATTTGTAGTTGTCAAAAAACTACAAATTGGCCTTAGCTTCTTTTTTGTTTGTTTGTTTTTTCCCCTCAGGTTACAGAAAGGGTTTAGCCTTTAAAAGTAAATTTCACTTTATCCTGAATTCAGTTTTTAAGTGCAGCCTGAGAGATTATGTGCTTTTAACACAGAAAATTATGTTGGTTGGGAAATTATGTTTATTAATCTAATTAGCTTTGGGATGGTAAAGTGAAATTTGTGGCAATAGTATATCTGTTTTTTTTTTTTTATTATTATTTTCACTACAACTACTAGCTATTGCTGGATTTAAAAGATCTTTTCACATCGTAGCTGCTGTGGGTCACTGGGACTAGAACAAATAAATACTGCAGTGGAGGTCTCTGCTCTGACAGGTGTGTCCTTGTCTCTGTAACGATGGAGGAGATCTGTCTGATAATGACCGACCCTCCCAGCTGCCTGTGCTCCATTGAAAACTCAGATTAAAACATGTTTCTACTGTGTGTTTACATTAAATCCTGCTTTATTTCTGCAAAAGTGCAACTTGAAACTTTCATTGTTCTGATTTATTTAATGTTTTTTTTTATATTAAATTAAAAGGTTAAGGGTGAAGCATCTGAAAGTAGAATGTTTGGCAAAAAAGAAGTCTACAGAAAAATATTTTCAAAAAGGAAAAAAAGCTCTTTAGGATGTCTTTGATGTCCTTTTGGATCATCCTAATCATATTTTGTTATGCATAATGTAAAGAGTCACATTCCTGTCATTCCTGTTCTTCTGGTGTAATCAAACCAGGTACTAAAATGCTCACATGCACTGCAGATGAGCTAAAAACACAGTTTGTGGCAGGGCAGTGGTAGTGCATGTCATTACAGTAATTAATAGAGGTTCTTAGCAGCATGTGCTGTACATGATTATGACTCGTTATGAACTGAAGTGGTCAATTGTTATGGTACATCCTGTGCATACAGAACAATGACACCCTCTGGCAGAGGATGTAGCCAGAATGCCTGCTGTGGGTGCATGTTGGAGTGAAACTCTTGCATAAGCATATTGTGAACACCTTTAAACTCTTGTGTTGCTTTCATCATGGATATATATGTAACCTGTTATAACATTAAAATGCACACTAGGTTTAAGTCAAACGGCTCAAGTCCAAGTGATTTATTTATAAGTTGAATCCAAAAATGTTAAGATTGAGTTCACTTGACTTGTATATGTGCTGCAGATCTACTATGTCTAGATATATCTACTGTATATATACTATCTACAGCTGTATAGTAAATGTTCTGCAATATCCAAGGAATGAACCATAGCAGGAAAAACAATTTTGTTGCTGTTGAGGAATCAACTAATGCTCCGCTATTGGTTATCCACACTGACCTTCGTCTCCAAGCACACCACATTCTGTGTGTCCTCTCATGGTCAGCTCAGTAAGGTGGCTTTCTCCTCACCAGTTGACCATGCAATTCCTCATATGTTGAAAGCCATCTGTTATCTTTCATTGCCAGTTTGCACCTGCTTTTCAAACATGCTAAATGCAAATGCAAAAACAGCACCCACAGTCTGGTTCGGTTTTAATAAATCTCATTGCAGGTGGTAAGCCAATACATCTGGATAGCCTTCTCCCAGAATTTTACACTTTCTGATGATCAGCACATGTTTTGCATATTCATGAAGGCAGACATGCGAAATGAACAGTGCCTGCTATGCTGGTCATTTTACGAATCCTGTCCTATCTGTATGTTGCTTGCAGATCAGGTTTGCACGGGCTATCAAGTTTGCACTGGTTTTTGTACTTGCAAATCTTTAACATAAGGCCCTAAGATGGAAGGAGTTCATGTCTTTATACGTATATTTTGTAGACACCTCAACACTGTCCATAAGCTGTCCATGTGACAGGCCTGCTAGCTTTAGATTAAACACATGACTAAACATGCATAATACATATGAAGAGGGTCAGTCAGTGCAAGTCTCAATACAATAAGCAACAGGAGGTCATCTGACCTCCACCATCTGCCTGACATCAGGTGACCTGTCTTTGGGAAATGTATATTTTTCATTCCCATTTAAAAGCATTAAGAGACGAACTAAAGGACTGAAGATTCAATGCAGTTTTCTTTAACTGATCTCTTTACAACAAAGCAGGTGATCACAGATAATTATTTTAATATTAGAATCTGCAGACTTTTTTAGCAGAATGTTGTGTATGCATGTTCACTCACATTATCAGATTGATGCTTATGCATTATGGTGTTGTTCAATGGATATGTCCAGAGTAAATTGACAGTGCTAAGTTATCAGCACCATAAAATAAACTGTATTATTTCAAATTGCACGGTGGTATTCAAAAGCCCTTGAATTCAAGGGGTATTCATACCCCTTGAACTTTTTCACATTTTGCCACTTTACCACAGCCATTACCAACAACAGGTGCACACAGACTGCAAACTTCAATATATGTTCTGGGGATTTTATGTAAAGTAGAATGAAAAAGATATCTTAAGTTCAAAAACTAATTTGGAAAATAACCCTCAAAAGAGGTTGACCTCTTTACCTTTATGTGAATTGTTTGATTTATTCCAAGAAGGTTCTTCATTATTTTTTTGTGTTTTAGTCTTAAATATTTGAGAATCTCTCTTTTTATCACTGCAAAACAATTATTAATTTATTGTTTTATGCCTCATTCATTTATGTTTCTAATGTTGCAGAGTTACGAATAGTTTTTGCTTTTTTATAAGTCAGCTGTTGCCGTGTCTCAGCCTCTCTTTTTCCATCAGCTGTCGCCAACCCAATTTGCAGATGGGTCTGTGATCAGGTTACACAACCCAACTGTGTCCAGATGCCCCCTCAAAAAATGTAAACATTTATGCTTGACTGTGACTGCAGTGAGGTGTGTCTATTCCCCTCATACAGACAGATTCCATTCTTCACCCCTTTTCACACTAACATATTTTTGTGCTGACCCACCATGCCGAATGACAACAACTGATGCAGACTGACAGACTTTCCCTCAAAAGGAATTGCTGGTGAAATTGGGCAAAAAATCCTGTAGTGTGGCTTAAGCTTTAATTGGAGGTATTTTGCAAGAAAGAAAATGTCAGAGTTTTACTCTAGGCATAGTCAGAGTTTGCTGAGACACTCCACAAATGACAATGAGAGTATATATATATATATATATATATATATATATATATATATATATATATATATATATATATATATATATAATTATTGTCTTTTAGTAAACATATGCATTACTCTGGATTGATATACCACACAAAATATATGCAAGATTGTGGTAGTGCCATGAAGTTAGGGAACTAATAACGCAACTTTTTCTACCCATGTATCATTTTAGAAGCTAAACAAAATACTTCTGCTGCATTGGAACATTGCTTATAACATGTTATTCACTCATATCGGAGGAAAAGTGATTTAATCTTCTTTGGACACGAACAAATAAATACACAAAGTGGGCAGAAACACTCCAGTACTGTTTGTGCTTGGCAGGGCTTAAGTAGTCAGGTTCCCCGAGGTCACAGTCAGAGCTACAGTGGATGCACAGAGTTGCTCTACAGGGATGATGATCACTATCGCACTCCATCAACATGGCTGGGTAAATTAAGATATGAAAGGTGGACTAAACCCAGCAGCTGCATGACGCAGAGTGAAAACAAGGTCTTAGGTTCCTGGGTTCAGGTGGGAGCTCGGGTAAAAGAGTGCAATAAGGGTCAGGTGTTGTGTGTCTGAGTTCATATACAGATATGTTTTGTAAATCATCTCTATAAGGTCATTGGCTCTCACCTCTTTGTCAAGCCTCACATTACAGAACATTTGTCTGTACATCACTAACCTCCCTGGAGCCATATTGCCACTCGGGCACTCAAAGCAGTCCTGACCAGTTAGCTGTAATTAGCTCAGTACAGTGGGCAGGCTAATAGGCAGCTGGTATTGACAAAGTCTGCCTTTACCTGTGCACTCTGTGTGCGCCTGTCATTTGTAATGGCTGTTCAGGGCCCAGGAGTTCCAATTAAGAAATGACACACAGATAGTAGAACATGACCTTGTGTTCCTTTGCGGGCTAAAAACCTACAAACATTACTGCCGTTTTATTTTTTAGCAGCGAGAACATGAGAGGAAATTCTATTTTAGTAATTCCAAAATGAAAAAGGGAGTAATTTTAGCCCTCTTCTCAAATTAACCTTCTCTAATGATATCCATTCTTTTCCTGAAACACAAATTATATCTGCATGTGTTTAGTAATTGCTCCCTGCAATGTCCTTGCATCTATCAGCACACTAAGATAAATAGATGCCAAGAGAAGGACAGACCTGCTATTTTTATCACGCAGCCTGTTGTCTCTTTCCTCTTTTAGTTTTAACATTCTGAATTCACCATTTTGATTTCATTGTCAGTTTTCTAAGCTAAAAACAGCCACTACAATTATGCTAAAACAGCATATGGGATGTTGATATTCATGAAAAAGGAAAGTAGATCTTAAAAAAATATTGCAGGTACATAGTGTCATTCTATTCTCATGCAACTGTCATGTCTGATTCATTCTTGAATTTTTGGATTTGGACAGAAGGAGCCATCAGAAGGTGGGCATAAAGGGGTGAACATAATAGGCAACAACAATAACATTGGTTAGGGTGTTTAGACATTGCTAATTTTTTACAAAGTGGCCCAAAATGAGCGGGAAAATATTGCCCTCAGTGACAGAAATTGGATGTATTCATGCCTTAAAGTTGTTTACAGAGAATTCTCATCTGAATGTTGGCAGCAAGACCACCCAGCACGAAGGAGGGAAAACCACATTACCAGACCACCTGGTGAGCTAGCCTCTGAGATGTCAAGGGAGAGTGACACCCAGCAAAGTCCACCACAGCCCCTACAGTCCACTGAATACATATTTCAAGACATAATAAAGCAACTTTGAAAAACCAACACAATATAATTATTGCTCCTTTTCATAAGGACTGGACTATGATCACTCTTAATTGTGAGTGGTTTAACTCGGAGTTAAGAGTTACCACAGTTAGTCTATTACTGGGATCATAGATTAAACCCAGTTTTAGTGCTTCCCAAAGCTCAATTTGCAAATGTATTAAACCAAGAGAGGAAAACAACAACACACAAAAAAATAAATAATCCGAGGAAGACAAATGTTTGTTTTTGTGAAAAACAAAAGGTGGACAAATGGTTCCCCAATACAGCAATCATACAAGAAGCTGTTGTATATTATACAGACTTTAAGGCACTTTAAGGCATTGTGAAACTTTTACAGCAGTTTCACAGCAGGGTGAAACTGCTGTAACACAAGACACACCTTTAAGCCTGACGAAGTCTGTTGACAGATGGACAAGCGGAAGAGATGGAGCTGCCATCCAAATCGCCCACCTGAACTGAGTAATTGTGATAGCAGGATTGTCAGAAGCCAAGTGCATGACATGAAAATTATTTCACAATCAACAATATAAATTTCAAAGAGTGATTAGCTGAAAGCTTTAGAAATAGTCAATTGTCAATTGAAGAATTATGTTTGGGAGTTTTTTGGAAGACATGACTTTCAGTTCCTTAAATCCTATTTGTCTTCTACTCTATTTCTTTTCAATCACACAAACATGACATGATGTCATTATCAGGTAGAATGATTAGATAGCAATAAAAAAACAAAAAAAAACAAACAAACAGCCAAAGTCTAAATAAAATATAAAAAATGCTTCAGTCTTAAGCACTAAAAGCTTTAATAATAGTAGAGTAAAATATTTAAAACTCATGTTTTAAAGAGATAAAATATTTTATGTGCATGAATATTTTGGTATGCTGATTTGTCTATCAAAATGTAATTAGCTGTTATCCACTTGAAGCCCTCCCGAAGGACATTAAGGAGGAAAGCTTTTGGCTTCCATGTAATATGCTATTTGAAAGTGATTTTGTCACAGGATGGTGAAACTGTTAGTCACAATTCTTTTTCATCAATTGAAAAGGTCAAAAGCTTTGTTTTCAGTTTAACCATGTGGCTAATAGTTTACTTCTGCTCCACACATAAATGAATTGTAGAGATTTTTATTTTTAAATGATATTGTTTTTAATCTTCCAGATTGTATATCCTTGTGTACAATTTAAACAACACCCTCTGGAAACAGCCATAACTTATTTTCTGGTATGTTTCTTAATCAAAAAGCTTTTAAAAACAAGTTAATGTGTAAATAAGAAATTGAAGTACCTTTCAAACAAATCATGAATCATTACTGAAACAGATAGCTGCATTTATATTAACTCCCTCTTTTATCATAGACACATGTACTTTGATATCCTTGTGATGCTTTTCTGTTTACACTCTTGAGAAATCACAGAGACAGACAGGGACAGACACATTGTCAATATCAGCTGACAGTTCCAAGGCTGAGTTATGTTTCCAGCATCAAGATCACCGGTGACTATGCCTGTGCATGCGTCCTATGTAATTATTTGAATGTAGTATGCATATATTTCTTATTAGCTGAACAGCAGGGACATCTGAGTTGGCTGCTGTGTAGTAATTACCTCAGCGGTTTGCTAAATCAGCATCAAACTGGGTTAGAATAGGCACCAGTTACACAGCATCAAGGTAAACAAAACAGAGAGGATGGGTCAGTACAGACGGGGTGTGATATTCATCTTGTGTTATGAAATACTCCGTCTGCTATGTGAGTCATATCATTTAGGGGAATATTTTTCTATTGATGGAGTATGAAAATGTTAAGATTAATATTAATTTAATCTTAGATTTGTTTTCTTTTTTTAAATGTAAGTAAATTAGATGGATTGGTAACCTTTCAGAGTGTGCCCTGCCTCTCACCCAATCATCATTGGAGGATGGATGGATGGATGGATGGATGGATGGATGGATGGATGGATGGATGGATGGATGGATGGATGGATGGATGGATGGATTTATTGATTTGAGTGGTTTTGGAGATGTTTGAATATGCCAAGCTTTGATCATGTCACAGAATATTGTTCAAACCATCATGAGAAAATTGAGTTTGTGATAGCAATCATAGCTTACCTATACCCTAGTAAGCCCATATAAATCCCAAAAATCTGCAAAGACCAACAACTCACTGGGGGAATCAGTTGATAAGTCAACTTTATGTCATACAGTTTACATATTTGGTCTTTATGGTGGAGAGACAATTTGAAAATAAATTCTCACAGACACTCTCTCTGCCCAGTCTTGCTAAGACTGAACTCTTTAAAGAAGATATTCTCCATAAATACCCCCAAAGAGTTGCAGTTGTAACTGAGAAAAATAGTGATCCTAAAAGGCATTGGCTCATGTGAACTGAACTCAAACATCAAAAGTTTCCGATTTTTATCTGTAAAATAATTTAAAATTGTGTACCATTATTTTGCATTTGTTTTGCAATTTAAATGCATGAGATTTGTGTCTACAACATGGCATAACGTAAAAACATGCATAAATACCATGCCAACTTTTTTAGGTCACAAACAATTTCACTATGGAAAAATATGTATTTAACTTTTAGTGACATCTGAAATTATCATAAAAAATGTTGTAGGATATGATAAACCATGAGTGGGCTTTCATCAGGATTAATCACATCAAGGTGTATGTGATAAACCATCATGCTCCCCTGACGCACAACATTTGGTGACCCATAAACAGCTAATTTGGTGTAACGTAGATGCAGTTGTCAACAGCAACCACGCTTTGCATTTCATGACACACAAATCATAAAAATCTATTTCAATGACAAACTCAATTTAATGTTAATTTGAACAAATTTGACATAAATACAGATCTATATACCTAAATTGAGAGGGAATTTGTCAACAAGTTGATTTATTCTTCGCTTCAAACAGCTAAATGCTCTTATGGCTCAAAATGAAATTGAAGTGCATCAATCCTTATTACAAAAAACTTACATATATATAAAAAAATAAAAATAATATATTTTTTTTATGCACTGTTTTCTTTTTTTTCCCTGTTTCAAACAGTTTCAAATGTTTGTGCGAGATTTCTTTTTTCCTGGTTGCCTTTTTAATCTAAAGCAGTTGGGTCTTGACACTGTTTTTTATATTTCCGAGATGGGTAACATGTTCGGTAAATATTTTTTGGGGGGTTATAATACTTGATACTTATGCTAATTTATAAGGGTTTTATGTAATTCATTAGATGAATTTCTGTTAGTAAAAGTCGCTGTGAGAAGCAAATAAAAATATTTTTCCCCTTTTTTGCTTCTTTCTTTTCCCATTTATTGACCATGAGCATTACGTAAACAGAGCTCGAAAGGGCAGCGGTTCTTTGACGTCTACAGTTAAGCATTTATAAGATCACTCAGTTGTCGCCATATTTACTGACGGCAGTGCTCAATGAAGTACACAGAGCTGGAGTTGACTGTTCCCACCTACAAAAGTCAGCTAAATGTTTATGGGAAATAAATTAAAGCACAGAAAGCCAATTTTCCAAAAGCACTTTTACTGAGTCTCTTTGTATACTAACTCACTTTCAGCTGTGTACTCATTTAATAAATTTTTACAGTCCACTTGTCACTGTTTTTGCCAAAGCATTTCAGCACAACTTATGCAAACTTAACCTACTTAACCAATGTTGCTTTCTCTTCATCTTTTGACTTTGCTTTATTGTACAAGAAGCAGATTGTATCTCTACTGACATTCAGTAATTCATGCCTCCATTAACAGATTGTGTGCTTAGTGAATATCTATGCACATTACCATTTTCAAAAAATTGCAAAATAAATAAATAAATAATGCACTTAATTACTGCACTGGTTTGCACCAAACACTATACTTTTATTGCTGCAGGCTTAATGCCAAACTAGCAGTCTCAAAGGAACCTAAACAAAATCGATAGATATCAAAACACCATCTGATATCTGCAGGTAGACTAATGTCAAAAATATCTATGTTTCCAGATAAAATACATGTTTTTCTGACCGTTTTCAAGAAGGGAACATGAATATTGATCTGACTGAAATCTTTCCAGCAAAGACTCTGAGCCAGGATAATGAGATGAATCTGCACAGATTGCTTGTAAATCCATTATGAAAATAACCACCTGGCAAAAAGAAGTTCTTAGTCAAAAAGGTCAACTGAGGCGAACCCTGTGAACTGCTGTTTGTTCAGTGCAAGTGAGGTTGAGAAGTATTCACAAATCATTTCTGACCCCCAGGAGGTTAAATTGAAATGAACTGGAAAAGTGAGGATTCAAATATAATATGTTTCCTTCTATAATATTCAGCCCAGAGCAGAGGTGCAAAGAATACCCAAATGTACTCAAGTTAGAGTAACAGTACTACAACATATTTTTGTTCAAGTAAAGTAAAAAGCTGATATCCATTAAATTACTCAAGTATGAGTAAAAAAAATATTTAAAAAACAAGGTTATTTGTTTTTTTAATAACAATAACCTTGCATATATCGTTTCATATATTTTTACATATACCACTACTTACAGCTGTATGTGTATATATATATATATATATATATATATATATATATATATATATATAAATTTACTCAAGTAAATGTAACTAATTAAATGTAATTAGGTACTACCCACCTCTGGCCATAAACTGATACATAAAAGGCTCATGAAGATGTTTACCTTCATATATTTACAACCTTACACACCATGCGTAAAATCACTGCTCATGTCGCTGATAAAAACACAGCTGACAGGTTATCAGACCACCAAAACACACAGGTGTTCAGCAAGCTAAAGCCTAACTACAGTCTCAAAGCTGATTGGCCGTGACGTTTTTAGGCTTTTGTCCTGGAAATCATAGGATCGTGCTTCATTCATCAGATTCTCTGCAGCGTGGCCCTGACTGACACGCAACGGACTGAGAGCACATGCCATGTAAACACACCATTCAAAACATACAGCATGAGGTGGCCTTTTCTGTTTTCTCCAGAATCTCACTGAACACAGGCAGCCCCTATCTTTCTGTATTCAACTGCTTTCCTCTGACTCTGCTGATTTAAAACTGATAATTTAGACTTACATTGTGGAACATAATTTTATTTCCCAGAATATTATTTTCTTTGTTGCCATAATACAAACGCATGATCAATGTTGCTGGTCAGGTAATTCACCTTAAGTCTATTATTTAGATTTTTAACCAGATGCTGTTGCTGTGGTTTATATGTAGTTAAAAATCATACTTTTGTAGACCCAGGTGTAATAAGTACTCCTCTACATCTTTTTAAAGAATTTTGTTTCTGCTAAAGACTTTTAACTCCTGTCACTAGCTACTTGGGTCCAAGAGTTCTAGTGTCTGTCATGACAACAATGGCATTACTGACACTGTAGGTATCTCTTAATATAGTGTAGAAGACTACCATATAATAGTTGTCACTCCTAAAACTACTGAGAGGTTACTTTTGGGTTTGCAGACATGTCCAGATTAAACCAGTCTGCCCAGTGAGAGTCCAGTTGGTGTTGAAAGTGCTCTCCTGAATATGCCAGATTGCACCGGCTTTATTTCCACACGATGGAAATAAAGTTCTAAATTCTTATTTTCTCTTAAAATGGAAAAATAAAAATAATTTTCATTTCCTCTCAAGGTCTTAAAAGCATGCTGATATGAGTTCTTTCCCAATGCATCACAACCTAAGTTTGGTGAGAGACTGTGAAAGGTTGACCAAAACAAAAACAAGCAAAAGAAAATTACATATAT